>JAJOZX010000677.1:970000-1102500 GCA_023014485.1 Bathynomus jamesi
AGCTATAGACATTACCCCTAACTGATATAATATAGTGACACTTTCTACTCCATTTGTCACCTTAGAAACATCACCAAATTAAACTTAGCACCAACAATTTAGTCAGATACAAAAATACATGCTGTTTATTTCAGGCCAATAAACGAACAGACCGCGTTCCGCTGTTTATCTTTTTGTGTTGCCATTCAGCTTTCTTTTAGTGACTTTCACTTTAGTGACTTTTAGACTCTATATATATATATATATATATATATATATATATGTGTGTGTGTTGTGTGTGTGTGTGTGTGTGCACGTCACCTCACTCCTCCCCTACAAGTTTAGTCTGTCAGGGGGGTGAGAAACCCTAGACGACCTGCGGAGCGGGGTTGATGTAGTAGGAATAGGTGTAATCTGCATAGGCGGGCGAATTGAATCATTTTCCAGAGGATCAGTTCTCTCTTCCAGAAGACTCTGGTCATCCTGCAATTCACGTTCCCATATCTGGTCCTGATGGCGTTTAATAGAACGACCATCTTCTAGTTGGCACTTGAAGGAAACAGGGCCCGTTCTCTCCTGCACAGTCGTCGGAACCCATTTTGGTCCAGTCCCATAGTTGCGAATCATAACTGGATCATTAGGTTGCACTTCTATAACTCTCTCTTTTTTAGTGTCGTGGTACAACTTCTGTTTTTCCTGATGGCGTAAAACTCGGTGTTGTAACGTTTCGTTTGGACGTAACAGATCGAAAACTGAACGAATTCCCCGGCCATTCATAAGTTTAGAAGGAGATACCACCGTCGCTGTATGAGGTGTTAGTCGATATTTAAACAAAAATTCACCTAACACCACTTGCATTTCCTCCCCACGAGAATGACGCAAGGCCGACTTGAAAGTACGGACCATGTTTTCCGCGAGACCGTTAATAAACGGGTGAAAAACACTAGACCGGACGTGTCTAATGCCATTTAGGTGGACAAAAGAACGAAATTCCTCACTGGTAAAACAAGTACCATTGTCAGAAACC
The DNA here is from genome assembly GCA_023014485.1 of Bathynomus jamesi. Taxonomy (NCBI): domain Eukaryota; kingdom Metazoa; phylum Arthropoda; class Malacostraca; order Isopoda; family Cirolanidae; genus Bathynomus; species Bathynomus jamesi. The sequence goes on from JAJOZX010000677.1 coordinate 971,007, forward strand.
AGAACTACGTGTAAACCCCATCGAGCGAAACACGAACGGAGTAAGCGAATAGTAACACCCGAAGTCGTGGAAGTGGTTGGAAAAATTTCCACCCACTAAGAGTAGGTGTCCACAATGACTGGGAAATAGATGTTATTTATAGGACCTGCATAGTCAACATGGATCCTATGCCAAGGTATAGTGGGCCATTCCCATGGATGAAGTGGACTTTTCCTTGGGAGATCTCTGTTCTCTAGACAGGGCCGTACGCAGGATTTCTGCATGGGGGGGTTCAGAAATCGAAAATTTCTTTATGATCGGGTTTCATTCGCTTAAGATAACAATGTAATTGTTTAATACTTGTGATCATATGGTGACACATATTTTAGTGAGTTAACGTTATTCTAATCATTATTGTAAAATAAAACGCAAATCTGGAAAATTGAATATTTTGACCAAATTCGGTGGGATCCTCCCCTTAACGAAGGCTTCTCCACTGATAAATAATACGCACAAAAAATATAAGTAGTGTAACAGAATACTAATTAATAAGCCTTATGCAAAATTAGAATAAAAATATATATAGGCTATCAGCCTATCACTTGCCCATTAGGCATATACAGATAACAATAACTGAGGTTAAAAAGGCATCTTACCTGCCCAGGTTCTACATCAGTGGTTCCCAACCTTTCCACCACAAAGGACCCCTTTTATTTTTATTTTTTTCCCACGGACCCCATGTTTTTGAAAGATTCCGTCTACCAAACAAACTGTTTTTATTAACTAATAATTAACTCGTTTTCTCATTTTTCACTATCAAATAAAGGACATATAAGAGAGTATGCAATTAAAATACAGCGTATTAAAAAAGTATTAATATATTCCAGCCAAGAGCAAGGAAACTTGAAATTTTAGTCTGAGCGCCTTATCGTGGGTAAATGTACGATTTCCATTGGAGTCTCTCGAAATATTGAAAGCTCACGGACCCCCAGTACTACCTTCGCGGACCCCCAGGGGTCCGGGGACCCCAGGTTGGGAACCACTGTTCTACATGGTCGTCCATTTTCTCTTTCTTCGTAAAATAACTAAATATGGTGTTTTCCATTTTCTTTCTTTTATTCATCGTCACTTTTTTTAATTAAAATTGCAAACGACAGAAAATTTAGGCCAAACTATCACAACATTGACGAAACCAGTGTTGCCAAGTAACATATATATATGTGTGTGTGTGTGTGTGTGTGTATGTGTGTGTGTGTGTGTGTGGTGCAATGCAAATTCTATGTAATGTAAGGTCTAATGTAAATTTATTCTCAATGGGGGGGTGAACCCCCAAACCTCCTCCTTGCGTACGGCCTTGCTAGACAGCTTTGACAGGAACGAACCAATGATTCGAGTTCTCCATCTAAACCGGGCAACCAGAAATAAGCTCTCGCCAGCTCTTTCATTTTTGTTGCACCCATGTGTTCAGCGTGAAGTTTCTTCACTAAATTTGATCTGCCTTCATTCGGAATTATCACTCTGTGGCCCCATAAGAGACAGCCATTTTGGATCGAGAGTCCAGACTGACGTTGATAAAAAGGCTGTAATTCACTCTCAACCTTAGTAGGCCAACCAACTGAGCAGAAATGGATGACCCTAGACAGAATAGGGTCTGATTTTGTCCACTACCCTATTTGTACCGCAGATACTAGAATGGATTCCAAAAACTCCACCAAGTGAACCCATTCTGTAGGTATAGGTACACATTCATTTGGATTTTCTAAAGGAAACCTACTTAGCGCATCAGCCGTACCTAGAAGTTTGCCTGACCGATGTACTAAGTCAAATTTATAGGCTTGTAGAATCAGTGCCCATCGTTGAATCCTACCTGAGACCATAACTGGAATATATTTAGTAGGTGAAAATAAACATAAAAGAGGCTTATGGTCAGTAATTAGTTTGAATTCATGACTCCATAGATAAAAATTATTTTTTTACTGCAAATACTAAGGCTAAGGCTTCACTTTCAAGTTGTGCATATCGCCTTTCAGTCTCAGTTAGTGTTCTAGAAGCAAAACAGATAGGCCTATCTACACCATCAATGTGGTGAGATAACACTGCCTCAGTTCCATAAGAACTGCTATCTGCTGAAACTATGAGAGGAAGTTTAGGATCATAATGCACTAGGATAGTGGACTTTAGTAGTACGTCCTTGGAAGCCTCAAATGCTTCCTTTTGAGTTTTCTCCCATCTCCACTGTTCCCCAGATCGTAATAACTTATTTAAGGGTTCAAGAAAAGTCGCTGCATTAGGCAAAAACTTCCTATAAAAGTTTAGGAGACCTAAATAAGCTTGTAACTGTGTGATATTTTGTGGAGGTGGTGCATTTTTTATTGCTTCTAGTTTATCCACCGTTGGATGAATGCCTGAGGCATCTATACGGAACTCTAAATATGAAACCTCACTAGTGACCTAAGAACACTTTTCTTTCTTTAGCCTAAGTCCGGCATCCCGCAGTCTTTTTAGAACTGAGGTTAATCTAATTAGGTGTTCTTTTTTAGATGAACCTGAAATGAGGACATCATCTAGAAAACAAAGTACACCCGGAATGTGACCTAGAACTTGGTCCATTGTCCTCTGAAAAATACCCGGAGCCGATGCTATTCCATAGCATAGCCTATTATACCAATATAGGCCTCGGTGCGTATTTATGATAGTTAGCTCTTTAGAATTTTCATCTAAACTTAGTTGAGCATAGGCTTGGGACATATCTAGTTTTGTGGAATATTTACCCCCAGCAAGAGAGCTAAATAATTCATCAGGCTTGGGTATAGGGTAGTAATCTAGAAGGACTGCTCTATTTGCTGTTAAACGGTAATCCCCACATAACCGCACTGACTTGTCAGGTTTTAGTACAGGAACTACCGGAGCAGCCTACTTAGCGTGTGTGACTGGTTCAATAATTTTATCTTTGAGCAGCCTGTCAATTTCTAAATCTACCTTCTCCCGCAGTGCATGTGTAATTGAATGAGCCTTACAAAATTTCGGAGTTACATTAGGGTCTACCTCTATACAGACCTGGTGGCCTTTTAGGTTGCCTACTTCACGTCCAAAAATAGAAGAAGACTCCCTTAACATTGAGTCTATGTCAGACGGATATGCGAGTGAATGCACATCTGCCTGACCCTTTGGCAAAATTTTGTCAATAGGCATTTTCAAAGCATCAATCCAGTCACGGCCGAGTAAAGTAGGCCCTTGCTCATCCACCACTAAAAGAGTTAAGGGATGAGACAAAGTTTTCTCGTTGCGTGTAACTGTGATGGGTGCTTCTCCACAAATAGTAGGTATTTGTATGTCCCCATATTTTTTTAGTATGTATTGTTTTAGATGCATGTAGTTTAGGTGCATTTTTTAAAGTTTTGTCAAAAACTGTTTTGGACAGGACAGTTCGGGCAGCACCCGTATCTAGTTCTAGAGGAACTGTAATTCCATTTAGGCCTACCTCTACAATATATGGACCTGTATTATCACTGTTAGAAAATCTAGAAGAGGAAGAGCCATTGTTGTCCCAAGGCGATATGATGGCTAAGCTGATTGATGCAGCATTGTTTGTATATATTAAATTAAGGTGTGTATATATCGATCTCATAATTGTAAGGTTAGTGAAAAATTCACTTAATTTAGAGCTAGCACTTTTGGGCTCTTGTGGCATCATTGTTTGGGCACTCTTGTGGCATCATTTTTTCGGGGCACTGCACGTCCTTCCTACTCGTTTGTTGAATGCGGCACTTACAGGGCGTGGTCTTATAGAGAGCGCTCTTGCAATTCAGTTTGGTTGTTTAGATACAAGATTGTTGCATCCTGCAATGGTGCAGGTTGTGTGTTGTTGCAAGGTTTAGAAAGCAGATCATAAATAGTGCCTCTTTTGTTTTTTATCTTAATTTTATGCAACTGAGGCCTAAGGTAGGCCCACATCGAGTCAGCAACCCTGAGGTAGGACCTAATAGGACCTCCAAGTCCGTAAGTTTTAGTGTAGCTTAACTTGGGTTGCAGGTTAAACTGGCCCTTCAGAGCTTGGCCGTTCACGGCTCAGCTGGGATTCTGAACCCAATAAAATAAAATATAACATGGTCCTTCGGAACCAGATTCTAGCCAAGACCGAGTCAGTGACTATTTTTCGACAAAGTTCTGATTGCGCAAATTGTAGCCCAAGTTAGGCCTGGACGGGTTGAGCATAATTGAGTTAAGGTCCCAGGGTAGAAAGTTTGGTCGCCCAATTGCAAAACTTGGCCGCTAGTCTGTCGTTGTTTTGGGCCTACATTTTTACCGGTTTGGTTAATTTTGGTTTATTGTTCGTAGGCGAAGGTTGCAAACTTCAGTGCGCCAGTTACTTGGGTGGAAAATTTGGTATTCCATACTGGTGGTTGGTTAGTACCCCAGCCAAGCAATTCAGTTCATTTGAAAACAGCAAAATTTGAGTTTGATCAGTTTGATTAAGTATTTTTGCCAATTCGGCTTATTTGGCATTGAGCCCAATTGTTGTTTGCATTGAAGATAAGTGCAGCTGAATTGAACAACTTTAGAAAAAGGAGAAGCGCCTACAAAGGTCTAATTACGAAGGTCATTGCCACTATAGATTCTGCCATAGAGCAAGAGGATTTAAGCTAAGTGACTGCGCAGCTTTCCATATTAGAAACTAAAAAGGTTGCTCTAAGCGAAGTAAATGTTAAAATTTGAGGCTCTTACAGAAGAGGATGAAATAGAAAATAACATAATTTACTTTGAAGAGATTATTGATGACACAATTAAAGTATGCCATAGAGCAAAAGAGTTTAGCAGCTCAGCACAGTTAGAGACCAGGTCTAATAATGAAACACCCTCAACAAATGGTGTTTGTGAAGTTAAGGTTAACAGATCTGCAGTTCAATTACCGAGGCTTGTACTCAAAACATTTTCTGGGAGTATTCAGGAATGGCAAGGATGGGCAGACAGTTTTCAATCAGCAATTCATTCTCGTCAAGTTTTAAGTGCGGTGGAGAAGTTTGATTATTTGCAGTCCCTCTTGGAAGGGGAGGCAGCAAAGACAATAGCAGGATTAGCATTAACAGAGGCTAATTATAATGTGGCTTTGGATATATTAAAGAAACGGTTTGGTAAGCCAGAGATCTTAATTAAAAGCCACCTCCGTGAACTTTTAGCTATACCTCCTGTTAATAATCCCAATAGTGTCAAGGAGTTACGGCAGTTATATGATGAATTTGAAATTAGAACTAGGTCCCTGGACAACTTGGGTGTAGGAATGGAAAGGTATGGTATAATGTTGGTTACTATACTGGAGTTTAAATTGCCTAGCTTAATTTTGCTTGAATTAAGCAGGGGACACTCTACAGAACATGTGTACATCCCCCTTCAGCAGATGTAAGTCTTTTAGGCACAGAATTAGCAAGACGAGAGGGAATTGAGTTTGCACAGTGGGATGTTAAACAAGGGGACAAAGGCGGGCACAGCACCAAAGTTTCTACAGAAAGGAATAGCCCAGGTAGGTACAGTGTCAGCTCTACGTGCATCCTCTGAGAATAAATTAAAGGGAATCAAGGAATGCATATTTTGCGAAGGCAACCATAAGTCATATAAATGTGAGGTGGCTGAGGCTTTATCTGTTGAGGAGAGAAAGGACAGGGTAACTAAGTCCGCAGCATGTTTTAAATGATTTTGAAAGGTTGTGCAAAAAATGCCATGGCCGGCATCAGCCATTATTGTGTGAAAACACTCCTAGTAGGCCTACCCCAGAAGTAGAGACATAGTGGCACATGCCACTGCTATGAAAGGAAGTAAACGTAAAGGGGGATTATTACAAACAGCTGCAGCATTATTAATTGGGAATGATAGAGAAGCTACTGTAAGAGTGTTGCTTGATAGTGGTAGCCAGTGTAGCTTTATTAAGACCAGAATTTCCAGAAAATTGAAGTTTAAAGAACTTAAGAGGGAAAATTTAAGAATTTCTGGGTTTGGGGGTTCCGTTCAAAACCGAACCAAAGTTAAGAAGGTAGAAGTTCTGGTTAAGGGGTTGTTACCACAACGTTCCACTATCAAGGTCCAAGCTGTAGAGATTGAGGAACTTTGTGCTCCAGTCACTACTTGTTTAGATATGGCCAGTGGCGGTCCTAGCTTACATGACGCCCTGGGCGAACCTCACCTTCAGCGCCCCCCCCCCTGTTCGCCAACACACACACATTCGAATCCCCCCAAAATAAAGGACAGACATAACTCTTTCACAAAATAACTTTTTATTGGACTAATTGTTGGAACTTCAGAACCAAAACAAAGACTCAAATTTCTGAATTTTACAAATCCTTCATCACGTAAATAGAATAACTCACTTAAGAGAATGTAATTATGATACTGAACAGGAAAAATACAAATTAAATTGCACAACTGCCATAAAAAGCTAGAGAATCAAATTTCTAAATTGTACAAATGCTCTATCACATAAATAGAATAAGACACTTAAGAGAGGGTAATTATTATGCTACACTTTGAACAAGAAACAAATAAATTGCACCACAGCACAACTGCCATCTAAAGCCTGACTCTTCTTACCTTCCTTGATGCAAAGTCATTGATTTTATTATTTATTTTATTTTATTTTTTATTTTATTTATTTCTTTATTTATCTTATTTTTATTTTTATTTTTTTTGCAGGCGCTCATGCCGCCCCTCCACAAATGCCGCCCTGTGCGGCTGCCCATATTGCCCATATGAGGAACCGCCACTGGATATGGCATGTGTCCAAGAATTGCAAGTTAAAGGAATTAATTTGGGCAATAATAAGTTTGAAGGAACAGAAGATATTAGTCTTTTGATTAGAGCTGACTATTATTGGGACTTCATCACTGGTAATATTGTCCGCACATCTCGAGATCATGTAGCTATTGAAAGTAAGCTAGGCTGGATGCTACATGGTAGTTATTGCAATGAAATGGAGGTTAAAACTCTTTTTGTTAAGATTGAGGAGAACAGCCATGGTTTGGAAAGGCATTTGAAAGCCTTTTGGGAACTTGAATCCATTGGCATAAAGGACAAACAGGAGAAGCAGGTAAGTACAGTGAACAGTGATGTTTTAGAGCAATTTGAAAAAGGGATTGGGTTTCGAGATGGTTGCTATGAAGTTGGCCTCCCTTGGAAGGATTCTTGCAAACCCAGTTCAAACCTTCAGCTAGCTAATAGGAGGTTGGAGACTTCATTGCACAGGCTAAGCAAAAATGAGGAGTTGTTAATTGAATACAATGAGGCCATCCTAAGCTATGTAAAGGAGGGCTATGCTGAAAGGGTGCAAGGTGAGCTGGTGAAACAGGAGGCACAGTATCTGCCACACCATGCAGTGGTACGGCGAGACAAAACTACCACCAAACTGAGAGTAGTTTTTGATGGCTCAGCCAAGGACAAAGGTGGTGTGTCCTTGAATGACTGTTTGGATGCTGGGCCAAATTTAAATGCAGATTTATTTTCTTTGTTACTGAGATTCAGGTTTGGTAGAGTAGCATTGACTGCAGATGTGAAGCAAGCCTTTTCGCGGATAAAGTTAAAACCAGAGGACAGAGATGCAGTAAGGTATCTGTGGGTGGATACGAAAGACTTGTTGGAAAATGAACCTAAGGTTCAAGCATATAGAATGAAGTCAGTGTCGTTTGGTCTCAGGTTTAGTCCATTTCTGTTGGCAGCTACTATGCAGTACCATTTTAAGAAATATTTTGAAGTCTATCCTAACACTATTGAACACATAAGGAAAAATTTTTATGTTGATGATTTGCTGTGTTCCGTGGATAATACAGAAATGGCTAAACAGATATTCAGGGAGGCTAGAGCTACAATGAGGGAGGCTGGCATGGAGCTTAGAAAATGGCAGACCAATCATTCTCAGTTACAACAGTTTATGAGTCAGTCCTGTGTAGGACCTGATGCAGCCGAAAGTATTGAGGATTCTGGTATTAAGGAGTTGTGGGCAATAGACACAAAGGTGCTAGGCAATGTTTGGCAGCAAGGAGAGGATTTGTTTACCTTCAATGGGAAATCTTTAGTAGAGCTGGCTGAGAATGAGACAAGGTGGACAAAACGTACAGCTCTTAGTTTGGCTTCGAAGGTCTTTAAAGGATCCTCTTGGATTCCTGGCTCCATTTGTGATAAAGTAAAAAATTTGGTTTCAGAGCCTCTGGGAAATTGGACTTAGTTGGGACCAAGAATTATCTGATCATATGGGGGTAAGGTGGAAATATTGGTTCAAAGAATTGGCACATCTTAGAGACATTGAAATCCCAAGATGGTACTTTGGAGAGTTGAACAATAGTCCAGACAATTTGGAGCTGCACATCTTTTGTGATACAAGCGAGGAAGCCTATGCAACTTGTATTTATATAAGAGGCACATTGAAAGAGGAAGTAAGTTGCAGGTTGGTTGCTGCAAAGAGCAGAGTAGCTCCTTTGAAAAGGCTTTCTATTCCAAGGTTGGAATTAATGGGTGTAGTTATTGCAAGTCGACTTGCAGTTACAGTGCAAAAATCTTTGGCCTCCTATGAAATTCCAAGCTATTATTGAACAGACTCCACTATAGTTTGGCACTGGTTAAGAAGTCAGGCAAGGAAATGGAAACCATTTGTTGCCAATAGGGTGGAGGAAATTCAAGCACACACAGGTCCAAAACAATTGAAGTGTTGTCCAGGCACCCAAAACCCAGCTGATTTACCAGCACGAGGAATTTCAGTGAAAGATCTTGCACACTCACGTTTGTGGTGGAATGGGCCAGAGTGGCTAAACCTTAGAAGTGAAAATTGGCCTTCTAATCAGCCTATTGCAGGAGAATGCCAGGCTCAAGAAGAATGGGTGAGTGAGATGAGAAAATGCACTGTGAACAATTGTCAAATGATGCAGCAGGACCCCATATTGAGGCTTGAGGCATTAGCAGTCTGAAAAAGTTGTTAAGAGTGACAGCATGGGTATATAGATTTACAGACAACATTAAGGGAGAAACAAGAAGGGAAGGAATTCTGAACAGTAAGGAGATTCAGCAAGCCAGGCAATACTGGGTGGTATATGTGCAGAAGGAAAAATTTGGTGAAGAGATGGAATTACTCACCAGCAGTCCATTACAGGTTCTACCAACACATTCTGCTCTCAAGGGTTTGGATGTGTTTTTGGATCAGGATTTATTGAGAGTAGGAGGTAGACTACAGTTTTCTGGTGTGATAGCGTGGGGTAGACACCCCAGTTAGGTTACTTAGGTTCTAGCAAACAATCAAAAGCACTTACCGGTGCGTTGAATTTGATATTCCTTTGGGAGCCTACCATTAGATTCCTGTGTCCCACAAACAGCCTACCTAACTCTCTCTTACATCACCAATTTAGAAGCTGTAGACATTACCCCTAACTATACTTAAGTACGGACAACTTTCTACCCCATTTGTCACCTTAGAAACACCACCTAATTACACTCAGCACCAACGATTAGGTCAGATAGGAAAAAACATCTCTAGGCTAGCCCAAAACAATATGAACAGCCGCGTTGGTTCGTTTATGACTTGCTCTTGCCATTCAGCTTAGATTTAGTGATATTTCCATTTTAGTGACTTTTAGACTATATACATATATATACACACACGTCACCTCACTCCTTCCCTACAAGTTTAGTCTGTCAGGGGGATGAGGGACCCTAGACGACCTGCGGAGCGGGGTTGATGTAGTAGGATTAGGTGCAACCTGTATAGGCGGGCGAGTTGAACCATTTTCCGGAGGATCAGTTCTCTCTTCCGGAAGACTCTGGTCCTTCTGCAATTCACGTTCCCATATCTGGTCCTGATGACGTTTAATAGAACGACCATCTTCTAGTTGGCACTTGAAGGAAACAGGGCCCGTTCTCTCCTGCACAGTTGCAGGAACCCATTTTGGTCCAGCCCCATAGTTGCGAATCATAACTGGATCATTAGGTTGCGCTTCTATAACTCTCCCTCTTTTAGTGTCGTGGTACAACTTCTGTTTTTCCTGATGGCGTAAAACTCGTTGTTGTAACGTTTCGTTTGGACGTAACAAATCGAAAACTGAACGAATTCCCCGGCCAATCATAAGTTTAGAGAGAGACACCCCCGTCGTGGTGTGAGGTGTTATTCGATATTTAAACAAAAATTTATCCAACACCACTTGCATTTCCTCCCCACGAGAATGACGCAAGGCCGACTTGAAAGTACGGACCATGTTTTCCGCGAGACCGTTAGTAGATTGGTGGAAAACACTAGACCGGACATGTCTAATGCCATTTAGGTGGACGAAAGAACGAAATTCCTCACTGGTAAAACAAGTACCATTCTCGGAAACCAGGACTACAGGTAAACAACATCGAGCGAAAACCGAACGGAGTAAGCGAATAGTAACACCCGAAGTCGTGGAAGTGGTTGGAGAAATTTCCACCCACTTAGAGTAGGCGTCCACAATGACTAGGAAATAAGTATTATTTATAGGACCTGCATAGTCAACATGGATCCTATGCCACGGTATAGTAGGCCATTCCCAAGGATGAAGTGGACTTTTCCTTGGGAGATCTCTGTTCTCTAGGCAGCTTTGACAGGAACGAACCAATGATTCGAGTTCTCCATCTAAACCAGGCCACCAGAAATAAGCTCTCGCAGGGTCTTTCATTTTTGCTGCGCCCATGTGTTCAGCGTGAAGTTCCTTCACTAAATTCGACCTGCCTTCATTTGGAATAATCACTCTGTGGCCCCATAAGAGACAGCCATTTTGAATCGAGAGGCCAGACTGACGTTGATAAAAAGGCTGTAATTCACTCTCAACCTTAGTAGGCCAACCAACTGAGCAGAAATGGATGACCCTAGACAGAATAGGGTCTGATTTTGTCCACTGCTCTATTTGTACCGCAGATATTGGAGTGGATTCCAAAAACTCCACCAAGTGAACCCATTCTGTAGGTACAGGTACACAATCATTTGGATTTTCTAAGGGCAACCTACTTAGCGCATCAGCCGTACCTAGAAGTTTACCTGACCGATGTACTAAGTCAAATTTATAGGCTTGTAGAATCAGTGCCCATCGTTGAATCCTACCTGAGGCCATAACTGGAATATTTTTATTAGGTGAAAATAAACCTAAAAGAGGCTTATGGTCAGTAATTAGTTTAAATTCATGGCCCAATAGATAGAAATGAATTTTTTTTACTGCAAATACTAAGGCTAATGCTTCACGTTCCACTTGTGCATATCGTCTTTCAGTCTCAGTTAGTGTTCTAGAAGCAAAACAGATAGGCCTATCTACACCATCAATGTGGTGAGATAAAACTGCCCCAATTCCATAAGAACTGCTGTCTGCTGAAACTACGAGAGGAAGTTTAGGATCATAATGCACTAGGAGAGTGGACTTTAGTAGTACGTCCTTGGAAGCCTCAAATGCTTCCTTTTGAGTTTTCTCCCATCTCCACTGTTCCCCAGATCGTAATAGCTTATTTAGGGGTTCAAGGAAAGTCGATGCATTAGGCAAAAATTTCCTATTTTTAAAAGTTTAGGAGACCTAAATAAGCTTGTAACTGTGTGATGTTTTGTGGAGGTGGTGCATTTTCTATTGCTTCTAGTTTATCCACTGTTGGATGAATGCCTGAGGCATCTATGCGGAACCCTAAATATGAAACCTCGTTAGTGACCCATGAACACTTTTCTCTCTTTAGCTTAAGTCCGGCATCCCGGAGTCTTTTTAAAACCGTGGTTAATCTAGTTAGGTGTTCTTTTTTAGACGAACCTGAAATGAAGACATCATCTAGAAAGCAAAGTACCCTGGAATGTGACCTAGAACTTGGTCCATTGTCCTCTGAAAAATACCCGGAGCCGATGCTATTCCATAGCATAGCCTATTGTACTTATATAGGCCTCGGTGCGTATTTATGATAGTTAATTCTTTAGAGTTTTCGTCTAAACTTAGTTGAGCATAGGCTTGGGACATATCGAGTTTTGTGAAATATTTATCCCCAGCAAGAGAGCTAAATAATTCATCAGGCTTGGGTATAGGATAGCAATCTAGAAGGACGGCTCTATTTGCTGTTAAACGGTAATCCCCACATAACCGCACGGACTTGTCCGGTTTTAGTACAGGAACTACTGGGGCAGCCCACTTAGCGTGTGTGACTGGTTCAATAATTTTATCTTTTAGCAGCCTGTCAATTTCTAAATCTACCTTCTCCCGCAGTGCATGCGCAATTGAACGAGCCTTACAAAATTTCGGAGTTACATTAGGATCTACTTCTATGCAGACCTGATGGCCTTTTAGGTTGCCTACTTCAGGCCCAAAAACAGAAGAAAACTCCCTTAACAATGAGTCTATGTCAGATGGATATGAGAGTGTATACACATCTGCCTGACCCTTTGGCAAGATTTTGTCAATCGGCATTTTCAAAGCGTCAATCCAATCACGGCCTAGTAGAGTAGGCCTTGCTCATCCACCACTAAAAGGGTTAAGGGATGAGACAAAGTTTTCTGGTTGAGTGTAACTGTGACGGATGCTTCTCCACAAATAGGTATTTGTATTTCCCCATATTTCTTCAAAATCGTTTTAGATGCATGTAGTTTAGGTGTGTTTTTGAAAATTTTATCAAAAACTGTTTTGGACATGACAGTTCGGGCAGCACCTGTATCTAGTTCTAGAGGAACTGTAATTCCATTTAGGCCTACCTCTACAATATATGGGCCTGTATTATTCCCACTTTATTGCTCATAAAATAGGTACTCCACTCCAATGTTCGAAGTATTTCCCCTTTGAGGATTTACACTAGAGATGTTAAAATTAGAATTTTCACCCTTCGTTTTCTTTGAAAAACACACTTTAGCTATGTGGCCTATTTTACTACAGTTTCGGCAAACTGCTTCTTTAAAAGGGCAGTCCTTCTTCCAATGGTGTTTTCCACACCCCGTACATGGCTTGGAAGGCTTAGTAGAATTAGTAGGCTTAGTCGTATTCGCCTCATACCTTTATTTGCTGTCTAGTAGGCTCATTAGGTCTGCCAGGCCTAGAAGATTTAAAGCTATTTACGTGTTGGGCTTTACTACTGTGATTTCCAAAAGCTCTAACATCTTTAGCAGCTGCTTCTCTAGCCGTAGCTATTTCTACAGCCTGACTAAAAGTTAGGTCCTGTATGGCTAATAGGGCTCTCTGGGTAGACTCCTCTTTGAGACCCATTACAAACCTATCTCTTAGCATTTCATCTAATTTGTCCCCAAATTTGCACGTACGGCTATGGCTTTTTATTCCTTCAACAAACTGCAATGCTTTCATTTCCCGTCTGATGCCTTGAATAAAATTTGAAACGTTCATAGATGAGAACTACTCGGGGTTTGTAGTGATCGGTTAGGGCCTGTACCAATTCATTATAGGTGCAAGTTTCCGGTGCTTTAGGAGAAACTAGGTCCATAACTAAACCAAACGTTTTAGGGCCTATTATAGTTAAAAAGGTAGGTACTTTCTTAGCATCGGGAATGGAATTTGCCTCGAAAAACAACCTCACCCTAGTGGCATAAGCTTCGAAGTCCTCCCCAGAGTCTTCGTAGGGGCTTATATGGCCAATCACCGACATGCTAGAACAAAACCGAATTAGGCCAAATCACGTGAAGTAGGTTAGATTTGGTTTAAATTTGATCTAGTTACTCCCCAGTTAGGGCTGAATAGTGAATTGTATTAGAGTTAGGGCTGAGTAGGAATTAGTTTTAGAGTTAGGGCTGAGTAGGAATTAGTTTTAGAGTTAGGGCTGAGTAGGAATTAGTTTTAGAGTTAGGCCGGCGGGACCTACGCTATAGTACGGTAGCTTACCCACACAAACAAACCAAATCGGACGACCCACTACGCTACATCCAATTTTCCAAACAACCACTTGAACCCAATAAGCCAAATTAAACCAATGAGCCAAATTTAACCCAATGAACAAAATTTAATCAAATGAGCCAAATTCAATCTAATGAGCTAAATTAAATCCAATGAGCTTAATCGAATCCCATGAGCTTAATCGAATCCCATGAGCTTAATTGAATCCCATGAGCTTAATTGAATCCCATCCTCGTCGCCAAATGTGATAGCGTGGGGTAGACACCCCAGTTAGGTTACTTAGGTTCTAGCAAACAATCAAAAGCACTTACCGGTGCGTTGAATTTGATATTCCTTTGGGAGCCTACCATTAGATTCCTGTGTCCCACAAACAGCCTACATAACTCTCTCTTACATTACCAATTTAGAAGCTATAGACATTACCCCTAACTATACTTAAGTACGGACAACTTTCTACCCCATTTGTCACCTTAGAAACACTACCTAATTACACTCAGCACCAACGATTAGGTCAGATAGGAAAAAACATCTCTAGGCTAGCCCAAAACAATACGAACAGCCGCGTTGGTTCGTTTATGACTTGCTCTTGCCATTCAGCTTAGATTTAGTGATATTTCCATTTTAGTGACTTTTAGACTATATACATATATATATACACACACACGTCACCTCATCTGGGTTTCCAGAGGAGAAAGGACATCCAATTTTGCTACCTTCTGGGGAGCATTTTGTGGAACTTTTGATCCTGGATACGCATCATAAGTTGTTACATGCTGGAGTTAGAGAAGTGATAATAGAGATCAGACAACAGTTTTGGATTCCCAAAATTAGACAAGTAAAAAAAAAAGTCTTGCATAAATGTGTGGTTTGCAAGCGTTGGAGTGCAAAGCCTTATTATGAAAAGGTGGCTCCGCTTCCAAGAGAACGGTGTGTCTATTCTGCCCCATTTGATGTAGTGGGAGTAGACTTCGCAGGTCCAGTCTATGTGTATGAGCAAGGGAAGTCTAACAAAGGTTATGTATGTCTTTTCACGTGTGCTACCACCAGAGCAATCCATTTGGAGTTGGTAAGCAACTTAAGTAGTGATGTATTTCTTTTGGCCTTTAAAAGGTTTGTGAACAGAAGGGGTTTCCCAAATAAAATCATATCGGATAATGCAAAAACCTTCGAAAGGGCTGCAAAGAAACTCCAAGAAGTTTGGTCCTTGCTAAAAGAGGAGGGATTCCAATCCTACTTTTCACACCAAGGGGTACAGTGAGAGTTTATTGTTGAGACTTCATGCTAAAAAAGTGGTTAGAAATAACCGCATATTTCCAAATAAAATATAAACAAAATAAATATAGAATAAAAATAACAACCCTCGTTTCTAACCAACTAGTGAAGTTGGGTTTCCCTAATTAACAAAAAGAAGAAAGAAAAAAGTTTCTGAGACAAAGAAAAACGGAGCTTTGTCCATTCTTGAAAAATTTTGACTGCATGAAGCGGGCTAGTTTTTTCGTAAAATAAAATTCTCGTGGTTACCCAACTAACCGGGCAACTTAGTCAACCTTTAAACCTCACAACCTTTAAACCTTATCCTTAATAACCACTGCAATTAAACAAAAACCCTGTTTAACTAAATAGAGGCCTATCAGAACTAGGTGTAAGTAAGTTAATTAAAGAAAATAACTAAGGTAAGAGAAAAACTAGGTACCTAGAAGAAACTCGAACCGGGCTACAACTGCCCTAACTCAATAATTAAATGGCTGTTATAGCCCCTATTAAAACTTAAAGGCAATATAGCCCTAACTTAACTTGAGTAAAACCTTCAAAACCTTAAACCTTAAACCTTTAAAAACAAAAACTTAAGGGCAATAAGCCCTAGCCTAACTTAACCTGCAAAACCTAGGTCTGGGAAATAGCCCCTACAAATAAATAACCTAGCAGTGTGTTAAATAGTAACTTAAAACTTAACAAATAAAATTCAAATCTGGAAACTAAATGAAACTTATGGATTAGTTAGAAACAGAAAGGGTAACGTTCAACTGGCAACTTCATTTTTGGTAAGTCTAAATTAATTTTAATGAATTTAGCTTCACCATAGTTAGTAATCTGGCTGCTGACCAAATTTTAACCTGAAAACCACTGCAGCCTACAGTGAAAAAGTCTGTAGCTATGTTGACAGTGCCTAAATGGGCCATTATTATTTCTATAATTACTGTGTCTATTTAAAGTAAACTTAACCTTAATATTACACCTAAACCTAAATAATCTCTCTCTCAAAAAATAAAGAGTTTCAATAAATTTTTCAATATGGCGCCCCCGGGTGGGCAGTCGAGAAGTTAGTTACCCTTTTTTGTTTTATTTCTGATACAATAGTTTTAAATCCAGTGAATTAAATTTTTTACATAATCTGAAAATTTAATTATAAATATCATTGATAATATCATTTATAATATTAAACCTAAAAAATGGCTAATGAAACTGAAGCCACTCCAGGAAAAAGTATGGAGACATGGTTGGGAAGTGATGTGGAAGCACTTGAAACTAGTAAATTGGTAAAAAAGAGGAGAGCAATCAGAGCCTCAGCTACTAAACTTTTAGCTACAATCAAAGAGAAATTGGATGATTGGAATGAGGAACAAAAAAATGCATATGCTCGGCTTTTGTCCTCACAACTGGACAAGTTACAAAATTTAGATGAGGAAATCCTTAGTAAGAAGGACTAAGAAAAACTAGATGAAAAAAACAGTTATTACCAAATTGAAATGGATCAAATGATACAAGCATTAACAACTAAAAAAGAAAATAATGCCGAAGCCAAACCTAAACCAAAAATAAGTACTAAAATTCCTGAGCTTCAAATATTACCATTTGATGGAAATCCCTCTAAATTTCAAAACTTTAAGACCTCATTCAGAAACATTTATGATAACATAGGTCTTTCCGAAGAAAAGAAATTTGCCTACCTAAAACAACATTTGAGTGGAAACCCTGCCATTCAAATAAACTGCATGCAAGAAAGTAAAACATCTTATGAAGAAGCATGGCAGCAGTTGGAGGGCTGTTATGCAACACCAGGCCAAATTAAATTCTCCATAATAAAATCACTTTTAACCAAATCCCAAATAGCCAAAGATTTTAAATCACTTCATGACTTTCAAGCAGATATGCACTCTACCATAAATTTAATGCAAACTCAAAAATTAGAATTAGAAGATATACTCTTGTATGTATATTATAATAAACTAAGACAAGAAACTCAGGAATTTTTAAGAACTTGTGGTTTTAAACTCTGACCACTTTGATAAATTTAAAGAAGCCATTGCTGAAGCTACCAAAACCTTAGCTAATGTTAATTTTGATCTAAGTCAAAGTGAATTAACCACCTTAATACCTAAACAAAAAAGAAACTTCTCTCCAGAACCAGCCAGAAAACCATGGTATTCTGGCCAAACTACAGCTACTCTGGCAGTTTCCACCCAAAGACAATCCTCAAGAAGAGCTCAACATACTGACCAGAGAGAACTTTACTGCAAATTGTGTAAGAAAAACTCTCACAGAATCTCAAAATGTGATTCTTTCCCTGAAAGTTGGGATAAACTGAAAAAACTTGCTAAATTAAATTATTGTACTAAATGCACCTCATCTAAACACCAAGCCAAAGAATGCCCCATTTCTTTCCAACCCTGTTCATTTTGTAGGTTTTCTAACCATTTATCCTTCCTTTGTACCAAACAAAAAGGAAAACCAGAGGAAGATAAGAAAACCAAAACCAGTACTGAAGTAGCTACCCAAAAAGAAACTCAAAACAAGGGAAACAAGTTACTAACTTATTAAGTTTAAAAAACACTGATCAAGAAGTAGCATTAATTCCTTCCATGCAGATGAGAATAAGAAACTCAGAAAAATCAATTAAATGCAGAGCACTTTTGGATAATTGTAGTCAAGCCAGCTACATTACCAAGGAACTTGTGAAAAAATTAAATCTTCCAACTAAACACTACGAGGAATCCATAACCATAACAGGATTTATAGCCAACAAGAAACAACCAAATTATGAAGTAGCTATAATTAAATTGGAGGATTCTAGAAACCCTGGAAACTACCAAGAAATAGAAGCCATCATAATTGATGATATTAATATTAAATATGAAGTTCAGGGATTACTGAAACTTCAAACTTATTTAAAATCCTTAAATTATCAGCTTGCAGATCACTTTGAAGCTGATGAGTGGCCGACTTCATGTTAATTTTTGGGGCTGCAACCCACAAACTTTTTGCCCTCAGCACTCATCAGATTCATACTGCCTCTTGTTATAAATCTCCCTATGGAATACTTTTATTGGGTTTCCCTTCAGATTACTACCTTGAAAAAGAAAAAGAACCAATAAGAGATCAGATCAGCTTCTGTATTACCAACCCTCTACTTACTAGTACAACTTCTAATGAAGATCTAGAAAAAATTGAACACCAGATTGCACAATTTAGCAAACTAGAAAACTTGGGTATTTCTGGGGATGAACCATTTTCAAACAAAGAAAAAGATCTGATTGCAAACTTTGAAAAGGAAGTTAAAATAGAAGATGAAAGATTGTCTGTTAAGGTACCATGGAATGACCAAAAAGATAAAATTTCACCAAACTTTAACTATGCTATTAGCAGGTTAAAGTCCACTTGCAAAAAATTAAAAAAAGATAACTTAATGCAACCTTATTCAGACATCCTTGAACAACAATTCCAGGAAGGAATAATAGAAGAAGTAGCCCTAACAGAAAGCTTAAAACAAGAAGGAAATTTTTTACCTCATTTTCCAGTAGTTCGCCCTGGAGTACAAACAACTAAAGTTAGGATTGTAGTAGATCCCTCGGGTAAAAGCAAACCAGAAGAAATAACAGTAAATGATGTGACTGAGGACTGCCCTTCACTCCTACCTCATTTAGCAAAATTGTGCATTAAATTAAGGCATGGTAAATATTTGATGATTGGAGACATTCAAAAAGCATATTTACAACTTAAATATCAAACAGAATTTGACTGCAATGCCCACAAAATTCTGTGGTTAAAAGATACCCAATTGGCTCCAAATAACGACAACCTGATCTGCTATAAATATAAAAGAGTTACCTTTGGCAACAAAAGCAGTCCATTTTTACTACAACAATCTCTCCAACACATTTTTAATGAACAACAAAACCAAGTGGCAGACTACCTAGCTAACCGCTTTTACATGGACAATGCTTTAATTAATGCCAACAATCTCTCAGAACTCAAAGACCTTTACAATTATAGTGTAAACACCTTAATTGAATATAATTTGAAGCTATATGAATGGGCCTCCAATCACTCAGAACTTCAAGGACTATTTGAAAAACATGACATAGCCTCCTCAGAAGATAAAGAAAATGTAAAACTATTAGGATATGGTTGGAACACAAATGCTGATACACTCCATCTAAAAACTGTAAACTTGAACTCAGAAGCCAAAACTAAAAGAGAAATACTAAGTTCTGTGCAATCATTGTTTGATCCAATTGGATTTGTTGCACCCTTAGTGTTTAAATTAAAACTCTTCATGCAGAAAGTAGCAGCTACCAAAAAAGATTGGGATGAATATCTAGAACCTGAAACGCTGCGTGAATGGAAAAAACTTTGTAAAGAAATAAACAAAGTGGAATTTCTGAATTTTCCTAGACAAGCTTTTGAAAATCCCAAACCTCTCATGGAAAATCTTCAACTCCACATCTTTTGTGATGCCAGCCAAGAAGGTTATGCAGTAAGTTGCTATCTAGTTGGAAATGGAAAATCCGAACTAATTTACGCTAAATCAAGAGTCAACCCCAAATCAAAAAATTGGACCATTTGTAACTTGGAATTAATGGCAATCTGCCTAGGAACCAAATTACTAGAATACCTTAAAAAACCTACCTAGAAGAAAACTCAGAAAACCAAAAGTTCTTCAAAACAATAATTTGGACAGACTCACAGGTGGCTTTAAATTGGATTGCTCAAAAATCTCTAAAAATGAAATCCATCTTTGTAAAAAACAGAGTGAAAGACATTCAGGAAGCAACAAGAAACTTAAACATCACCTGGAATTCAGACATGTAGCAGGAGAAGACAACCCAGCAGACCTACTCACCAGACCAATATCTTTCAAGAAATTTCAAAAACTTCTTCCCTTTTACCAACATGGTCCCACATTTTTGAGAAATGAAATTGAATGGCCAACCAACTTAATTTTTAACCCCCACCAAGAAACCTTACAGACAACAATAAATGTGTGTCAAACAACTTGTAAAGAAATAAATGAAAAAACTCCCTTGTTAAACATGGAAAAATTCTCTAACAGGAAAAAACTGGTCAGAATCACTGCCTATGTTCTACGGTTCATAGAAAACTTAAAGTACTTCCGCACTCACAAATATAACCCCAAATGTAACCTAACAATGGAAGAACAAATTGCTGTTTTGGAGGAAAATCATACAGCTTACAAAACTAAGGCCACAAATTACTGGATAAAATTAGTCCAGCAACAACATTTCTCAAAAGAAAAAGAAATAATCAACAAACTAAATAAAGGAGAAAACGTTGAGGACCTAACAAACCTGCAAAAGAATCTAAAACTCTTCATTGACAAAGAAGGGTTAGTCAGAACAATGGGGAGATATAAATATGCAACCAACCTTAACTATTCTGCTAGGTATCCTGTACTACTGCCTGAAATTCTCATTTAACAACGTTAATCGTAACTGAATGTCATGCAAAAGCCAGTCATGCAACCTTAGCTACCACATGCAATTTCCTCAGACAGGAATTCTGGATCCCCAAAATAAGGCAAGTAGTTAAAAAGGTTCTGAAACAATGTCTGTTTTGCAAAAAATACTTTGCCATGGCTTATGAAGTGCCTACTACTGGACCATTAGTAACGGAACGTTTAAGCTATGAAAAACCCTTTGAAAAAACTGCCCTTGACTATGCTGGTCCAATTTCTGTCCAGGATGAGAATAACCAATTCATGAAAGTCTACTTATTATTGTTCACTTGCTGCGCCACCAGATTCACCAGCCTTCACATCTGCACTGACCTTTCTGCTAAAACCTTTTTAAGAGAACTTTACCATTTGTCCTTAAACTACTCCCTTCCAAAGGTTTTGATTTCAGACAATCAATCCACCTTCAAAAGATCTGAAGATTACCTTAAACATTGGTTCCAAAATGTTCTTGTGTCTCAGTACCTCTCTGATCATGGTATCCAGTGGAAATTTACAGCAGCCTATTCACCCAGAACCTTAGGAATAGCTGAAAGAATGGTGGGTTTAGTCAAAAGAGCCCTCTATACCTCCCTAAAAGGAAGAAAAATCCCTTTAACTGAACTAAAAACAATTTTCTTGAAATAATGAATACAATTAATTCAAGACCACTCACTTATGTTAATTCAAATGAAGATCCCTCCTCTGATCTACTAACTCCTTTCAAGTTGCTTTTTGGGTATGACAATACCAAATTCAACTTTTTAACCACTAATGATACCCAAGAAGCTGTTAATGAAGGCGATCAGGTGGATGCTGATTATATGACAGCAACAGAGGACAAAGAAAGAAAGAAAATACTGGATTACTTTCATAAGGGAGTTAAACAATCTCAAGAAATCAAAAAAAGATGGCGATATGAATATTTGAGTAGTTTGAGGGAAAAAGAATACCAACAACACAAACAACCAGTAAGTAAAGAACCTAAAGTAGGAGAACTATGTCTCTTAGATGAAAATTCTATGAATCCCAAATACTTCTGGAAGATTGCTGTAATTGAAACATTACACCCAGATGAAGATGGCATAATCAGGCATGTAACTGTAAAAACACCCAATGGTCATCTCTCCAGAAGACACATATATCGGTTATACCCACTGGAAATAACTGATAAACCGAATATTGACCTGGAAGAACTGGAAAATTCTTCCACAGAATCAGGAACTGTAGATTCTCCTGACACTACTACTGTCGCTACCCAACCCCGACCACAAAGACAAGCTGCAGTTAGATTTCGGGAAGAACTGCAAAGGAAAATACAGAGTGGATCTTTGTGAAGACCACAAATTGAAAATTGTAAATAATTGTAAATAGCTATAACTTAGGACTAACGTTCTACAGAAAAGACGCTTTCATTTTCATATTTCACCTAAAAGGAACTTTTCTGTAGAGCATGTCATTTTCATTCATCAAAAAAAAATAAATAAATAAAATTTCCCAAGAATATAATTCTGGGTAAATTTTTTCCCATTGGGCTTGGGGTGAATGTTAAAAAAAGTGGTTAGAAATAACCGCATATATTTCCAAATAAAATATAAACAAAATAAATATAGAATAAAAATAACAACCCTCGTTTCTAACCAACTAGTGAAGTTGGGTTTCCCTAATTAACAAAAAGAAGAAAGAAAAAGTTTCTGAGACAAAGAAAAACGGAGCTTTGTCCATTCTTGAAAAATTTTGACTGCATGAAGCGGGCTAGTTTTTTCATAAAATAAAATTCTCGTGGTTACCCAACTAACCGGGCAACTTAGTCAACCTTTAAACCTCACAACCTTTAAACCTTATCCTTAATAACCACTGCAATTAAACAAAAACCCTGTTTAACTAAATAGAGGCCTATCAGAACTAGGTGTAAGTAAGTTAATTAAAGAAAATAACTAAGGTAAGAGAAAAACTAGGTACCTAGAAGAAACTCGAACCGGGCTACAACTGCCCTAACTCAATAATTAAATGGCTGTTATAGCCCCTATTAAAACTTAAAGGCAATATAGCCCTAACTTAACTTGAGTAAAACCTTCAAAACCTTAAACCTTAAACCTTTAAAAACAAAAACTTAAGGGCAATACAGCCCTAGCCTAACTTAACCTGCAAAACCTAGGTCTGGGAAATAGCCCCTACAAATAAATAACCTAGCAGTGTGTTAAATAGTAACTTAAAACTTAACAAATAAAATTCAAATCTGGAAACTAAATGAAACTTATGGATTAGTTAGAAACAGAAAGGGTAACGTTCAACTGGCAACTTCATTTTTGGTAAGTCTAAATTAATTTTAATGAATTTAGCTTCACCATAGTTAGTAATCTGGCTGCTGACCAAATTTTAACCTGAAAACCACTGCAGCCTACAGTGAAAAAGTCTGTAGCTATGTTGACAGTGTCTAAATGGGCCATTATTATTTCTATAATTACTGTGTCTATTTAAAGTAAACTTAACCTTAATATTACACCTAAACCTAAATAATCTCTCTCTCAAAAAATAAAGAGTTTCAAAACATTTTTCAATAGAGCACCATGGTGGGAGGATTTTGGGAAAGGCTAGTGAAAAGTGTAAAGTGTCCATTAAAGAAACTTTTAGCTAATGCTCATTTGAGCAAAGAAGAATTCTGCACTGTTTTGTGTGAAGTAGAAGCAATGGTGAACAGTAGGCCTATCACCTTTGTTTATAACAGTGTGCAGGATGCAGAGCCATTGACACCAAATCATTTTCTTTGTGGTAAACGATTAACATCAAGTCCCAGTTTGCCAGAAGACTTACAGTCTACCCAGAGCACTCAAGAAGAGTTAACCAGAAGGTTCAAGTACCTTGAAGAGCTACAAGATCAGTTATGGAAGAGGTGGCAGATGGAATACTTGCCAGAATTCAATTATTACCCATCAGGCAATGTAAAGGGCGCCAATGCAAATTGTATCAAGGTGGGAGAAGTGGTAATGATTGGGGATGAAAAATAAGGCAATGCTGGAAGCTTGGCATAATTTAAGAGTTGTTTGGTGGCAAAAACAATTTAGTTAGGTCTGCACTGGTAAAGCCTCATGGAGAAGGCTTGGCTAAACTTGCAGAAGGTAATGACAACCATGCCTCTTCGGTGGGGAGTGTTAGAAAATCTAGAAGAGGAAGAACCAGTGTTGTCCCAAGGCGATACGATGACTAAGCTGATTGATGAAGCATTGTTTGTATATATGTATTAAGTTAAGGTGTGTGTGTATATATATATATATATATATATATATATATCGATCTCATAATTGCAAGGTTAGTGAAAAATTCACTTAATTTAGAGCTAGCATTTTTGGGCTCTTGTGGCATCATTGTTTGGGCACTCTTGTGGCATCATTTTTTGGGGGGCACTGCGCGTCCTTCCTACTCGTTTGTTGAATGCGGCACTTACAGGGCGTGATCTTATAGAGAGCTCTCTTGCAATTCAGTCTGGTTGTTTAGATACAAGATTGTTGCATCCTGCAATGATGCAGGTTGTGTGTTGTTGCAAGGTTTAGAAGGAAGATCATAAATAGTGCCCCTTTTGTTTTTTTATCTTAATTTTATGCAACTGAGGCCTAAGGTAGGCCCACATCGAGTCAGCAACCCTGGGGTAGGACCTCCAAGTCCGTAAGTTTTAGTCTAGCTTAACTTGGGCTGTAGGTTAAACTGGCCCTTCAGAGCTTGGCCGTTCAGGGCTCAGCTGGGATTCTGAACCCAGTAAAATAAAATATAACAATCACCACTTTGCTGCTCATAAAATAGGTACTCCACTCCAATGTTCGAAGTATTTTCCTTTTGAGGATTTACACTAGAAATGTTATAATTAGAATTTTCACCCCTTGTTTTCTTTGAAAAACAAACTTTAGCTATGTGGCCTATTTTACTAGTTTTGGCAAACTGCTTCTTTAAAAGGACAGTCCTTCTTCCAATGGTGTTTTCCACACCCAGTACATGGCTCGAAGGCTTTTCCTCCTGTTTAGCGTTTGAATTAGTAGATTTAGTCGTATTTGCCGCATACCTTTTATTTGTTTGTCTAGTAGGCTCATTAGGTCTGCCTGGTCTAGAGGATTTAAAGCTATTTACGTGTTGGGCTTTACTACTGGGACTGCCAAAAGCTCTAACATCTTTAGCAGCTGTTTCCCAAGCCGCAGCTATTTCTACAGCCTGATTAAAAGTTAGGTTCTGTATAGCTAATAGGGCTCTCTGGGTAGACTCCTTTTTGAGACCCATTACAAACCTATCTCTTAGCATTTTGTCTAATTTGTCCCCAAATTTACAAATACGACTATGGGCTTTTATACCTGCAACAAACTCTGCAATGCTTTTATTCACAGTCTTATGCCTCGAATAAAATTTGAAACGTTCATAGATGAGAACTACTCGGAGTTTGTAGTGATTGGTTAGGACCTGTACCAATTCACTATAGCAGGGCCGGATTAACCATTAAGCAAAATAAGCCCGTGCTTAGGGCATCAAGGGAAGGGGGGCACCACAGAAATTTTCCATTGTCGGATTTACCATGGATTTATTATACTATTATAATCGCGGCTTATAGCCTATAAGCTGTTGAAAACTGAATTATATATATTCATATATAGTATTTATTTTTTTTCATTGTTTGAATTTGTAGTGAACAACAACCCTTTTGAGAGAATAAATATATTTCGTTGTAATCACACACTTTACGCTTTGCGTTATGATTTTGTTTATATCAAATCTTTGAGCGCCATATTAAAAATACATATAGATTAAACATTTTCGTGTGCTATAGTAAATGTAAAAACAAGATTCAGTCATGCTAAACTTTATAAAATAATTGTAGAAGACAATATTGAGTGTGCCTTCCCAAATGTAGAAATTGCCTTTCGTATATTTTTAACATTAATGGTCACAAATTGCTCAGCTGAGCGTTCATTTTCTCAGTTGAAGTATATTAAAAATACCAACAGAACAACTATGCAACAAGGCAGGCTGGATGCCTTATCTCTACTAAGTATAGAAGCAGATGTGTTACGTAAGATTAGTTTTGAGGATCTGATCAAAGACTTTGCAATTAAAAAAAGTAGGAGAAAACTTTTCAAATATAAATGAAGTGGAAGTATACAAAAATAAACATTATTTTCCATCTTACTGTAAGTTTTGTTTCATTTCAAAAAATAAAATTTTATTTTATGGTTTTTTTGTTTATATTTTGAATTACATATATATGGGGCACCAAAATCTTTTAAGTGCTTAGGGCCTCTAAGGTCTTAATCCGGCCCTGCACTATAGGTGCAAGTTTCCGGTGCTTTAGGAGCAACTAGGTCCATAACTAAGCCAAACGTTTTAGGGCCTATTATAGTTAAGAAGGTAGGTACTTTCTTAGCATCAGGAATGGAATTTGCCTCGAAAAACAACCTCACCCTAGTGGCATAAGCTTCGAAGTCCTCCCGAGAGTCTTCGTAGGGCTTATATGGCCAATCACGACATGCTAGAACAAAACCGATTTAGGCCAAATAACGTGAAGTAGGTTAGATTGGGTTTAAATTTGATCTAGTTACTCCTCAGTTAGGGCTGAATAGTAAATTGTATTAGAGTTAGGCCGGCGGGACCTAAGCTATAGTACGGTAGCTTACCCACACAAATCAACCAAATCGAACGATCCACCTAGGCTTAGGCTACATCCAATTTTCCAAACAACCAAAATGAACCCAATAAGCCGAATTAAATCCAATGAGCCAAATTAAATCCCATCCTTCTCACCAAATGTAATAGCGTGGGGTTAGTGACCCCGCCAAGTTACTAGGCTTCTAAACAACAACAAAGGCACTTACCGGTGCGTTGAATTAGATATTCTTTAGGGCCTACCATAGATTTCCTGCGTCCCACAAAGCAGTCTACCTAAACTCTCTAACTTTACTAATTTAGGAGCTATAGACATTACCCCTAACTGATATAATATATTGACACTTTCTACTCCATTTGTCACCTTAGAAACATCACCAAATTAAACTTAGCACCAATAATTTAGTCAGATACAAAAATACATGCTGTTTAGTTCAGGCCAGTAAACGAACGGACCGCGTTCCGCTGTTTATCTTTTTGTGTTGCCATTCAGCTTTCTTTTAGTGACTTTTCCCTTTAGTGACTTTTAGACTATATACATATATAAATACACACACACGTCACCTCAGTTTATATTACTTGTTATTCACTCAGAACTTATACGAAGATTAAGTACACCTTCCTTGCTTAAAAGCATTGCTTAACATAAGCAGCTTTCAGTGCCACAAATATAAATCTTTCTCTTAGGAATTCGCTGATTTTATAAAGTTCGTTGACTTTACAAAGTTCGTTGACTCTTCTCTCGAAGTAATTTTTCATAAGTCAGCAATAGAAAATTTTTATACGAAATAATTGGTTTTTCTTGTTGTTATGTGAACCCAATGCCTCCATATTGGGTACTATGTATGGCAATTATTTTCATTCCCAGTAGGCTATGTCGCCAATTCCGAGGCAATTTTGTAGATATTTAATTCAGTGAATTAATAATTTGCATTTAATTAAGAAGTAAAGGTATCACAAACAATACCATATTATAAGCATATATAGTTTTCCTCTAAATCCTTTATTTCTATTTTCACTTTCGTAAATTCTAATATACGATTTTCTTTTGCAGGGTTATAAAATATAGTGAATATACCATTTTTTAGAGGAAGATAAGATTATAATTAAGCATTATGGACTAGAAAAGGGATATGGACGAACGAAACTACTCTCCGAATTCCTCAACAAAAGATGGACTCTTGGTGGTTTGGGAAAGCTTCTAAAGAAAATTAAAGAGACTGGGGAAATCAAAACAAGAGAGGGAAGTGGGCGACTGAGGTGACGTGTGTATATATATATGTATATAGTCTAAAAGTCACTAAAAAGGAAATATCACTAAAGCTAAGCTGAATGGCAACAGCAAGGCATAAACGAACCAACGCGGCTGTTCGTGTTGTTTTGGGCTAGCCTAGGGATGTTTTTTCCTATCTGACCTAATCATTGGTGCCGAGTGTAATTAGGTGGTGTTCCTAAGGTGACAAATGGGATAGGAAGTTGTCCGTACTTAAGTATAGTTAGGGGTAATGTCTATGGCTTCTAAATTGGTAATGTAAGAGAGAGTTAGGTAGGCTGTTTGTGGGACACAGGAATCTAATGGTAGGCTCCCAAAGGAATATCTAATTCAACGCACCGGTAAGTGCCTTTGATTGTTTGCTAGAACCTAAGTAACCTAACTGGGGTGTCTACCCCACGCTATCACATTTGGCGACGAGGATGGGATTCAATTAAGCTCAAGGGATTCGATTAAGCTCATTGGATTTAATTTGGCTCATTTGATTAAATTTGGCTCATTGGATTTAATTTGGCTTATTGGGTTCAAGTGGTTGTTTGGAAAATTGGATGTAGCCTAGTGGGTCGTCCGATTTGGTTTGTTTGTGTGGGTAAGCTACCGTACTATAGCGTAGGTCCCGCCGGCCTAACTCTAAAACTAATTCCTACTCAGCCCTAACTAATACTAATTCCTACTCAGCCCTAACTCTAAACTAATTCCTACTCAGCCGTAACTCTAATACTAATTCCTACTCAGCCCTAACTCTAATACAATTCACTATTCAGCCCTAACTGGGGAGTAACTAGATCAAATTTAAACCAAATCTAACCTACTTCACGTTATTTGGCCTAATTCGGTTTTGCTCTAGCATGTCGGTGATTGGCCATATAAGCCCCTACGAAGACTCTGGGGAGGACTTCGAAGCATATGCCACTAGGGTGAGGTTGTTTTTCGAGGCAAATTCCATTCCTGATGCTAAGAAAGTACCTACCTTTTTAACTATAATAGGCCCTAAAACGTTTGGTTTAGTTATGGACCTAGTTTCTCCTAAAGCACCGGAAACTTGCACCTATAATGAATTGGTACAGGCCCTAACCGATCACTACAAACCCCGAGTAGTTCTCATTGTTAGAAAATCTAGAAGAGGAAGAACCATTGTTGTCCCAAGGCGATATGATGACTAAGCTGATTGATGCAGCATTGCTTGTATATATTAAGTTAAGGTGTATATATCCATCTCATAATTGTAAGGTTAGTGAAAAATTCACTTAATTTAGAGCTAGCATTGTTTGAGCTCTCAGGTGGCATCATTTTGGGGCGCTGCGCGTCCTTTCTACTCGTTTGTGGAACGTCGTACTTACAGGGTGTGGTCTTATAGAGAGCTCTCTTGCAATTCAGTTTGGTTGTTTAGATACAAGATTGTTGCATCGTGCAATAGTCCAGGTTGTGTTGTTGTTGCAAGGTTGAGAAAGAAGACCATAAATAGTGCCCCTTTTGTTTTTATCTTAAATTCATACAACTGAGGCCTAAGGTAGGCCCACATCGAGTCAGCAACCCTGAGGTAGGACCTAATAGGATCTCAAATCCGTAAGTTTTTAATTTTAGCCTAACTTGGGCTGTAGGTTGAACTGGCCCTTTAGAACTTGGCCGTTCACGGCTCAACTGGGATTTTGAACCCAACAAATAAATAAATAACATGGTCCTCGAACCGGATTCTAGCCCAAGACTGAGTCAGTGACTATTTTTCGGCAAAGTTCTGATTGTGCAAATTGTAGCCCAAGTTAGGCCTAGACGGGTTGAGCATTATTGAATTAAGGTCCCAGGGTAGAAAGTTTGGTCGCCCAATTGCGAAACTTGGCCACTCGTCTGTCGTTGGTTTTGGCCTACATTTTTACCGGTTTGGTTAATTTTGGTTTATTATTGAATTAAGGTCCCAGGGTAGAAAGTTTGGTCGCCCAATTGCAAAACTTGGCCACTCGTCTGTCGTTGTTTTTGGCCTACATTTTTACCGGTTTGGTTAATTTTGGTTTATTATTGAATTAAGGTCCCAGGGTAGAAAGTTTGGTCGCCCAATTGCAAAACTTGGCCACTCGTCTGTCGTTGTTTTTGGCCTACATTTTTTCCGGTTTGGTTAATTTTGGTTTATTATTGAATTAAGGTCCCAGGGTAGAAAGTTTGGTCGCCCAATTGCAAAACTTGGCCACTCGTCTGTCGTTGTTTTTGGCCTACATTTTACCTGTTTGGTTAAATTTGGTTTATTATTCGTAGGCGAAGGTTGCAGACTTCGGTAGACCAGTTACTTGGGTGGAAAAATTTGTATTCCATACTGGTGGTTGGTTAGTACCCGACCTAGCAATTCAGTTTATTTGAAAAAAGCAAAATTTACGTTTGATCAGTTTGGTTAAGTATTTCTGCCAATTCAGCTCATTTGGCATTGAGCCCAATTGTTGTTTGCATTGAAGATGAGTGCATCTGAATTGAACAAGTTTAAAAAAAGGAGAAGCGCCTACAAAGGTCTAATTACAAAGGTCATTGCCACAATAGATTCTGCCATAGAGCAAGAGGATTTAAGATTAGTGACTGCGCAGCTTTCCATATTAGAAACTATAAAGGTTGCTCTAAGTGAAGTAAATGTTAAAATTGAGGCTCTTATAGAAGAGGATGAAATAGAAAATAACATAATTTATTTTGAAGAGATTATTGATGATATAATTAAAGTAGGCCACCGAGCAAAAGAGTTTAGCAGCTCATTACAGTTAGAGACCAGGTCTAATAATGAAACACAACACTCAACAAATGATGTTTGTGAAGTTAAGGTTAACAGATCTGCAGTTCAATTACCGAGGCTTGTACTCAAAACATTTTCTGGGAGTATTCAGGAATGGCAAGGATGGGCAGACAGTTTTCAATCAGCAGTTCATTCTAGTCAAGTGTTAAGTGCGGGGGAGAAGTTTAATTATTTGCAGTCCCTCTTGGAAGGGGAGGCAGCAAAGACAATAGCAGGATTAGCATTAACAGAGGCTAATTATAATGTGGCTTGGGATATATTAAAGAAACGGTTTGATAAGCCAGAGATCTTAATTAAAAGCCACCTCCGTGAACGTTTAGCTATACCTCCTGTTAATAATCCCAATAGTGTCAAGGAGTAACGGCAGTTATATGATGAATTTGAAGTTAGAACTAGGTCCCTGGACAACTTGGGTGTAGGAATGGAAAGGTATGGTATAATGTTGGTTACTATACTGGAGTCTAAATTGCCTAACTGAATTTTGCTTGAATTAAGTAGGGGACACTCTACAGAACATGTGTACATCCCCCTTCAGCAGATGTTAAGTCTTTTAGGCACAGAATTAGCAAGACGAGAGGGAATTGAGTTTGCACAGTGGGATGTTAAACAAGGGGACAAAGGCAGGCACAGCACCAAAGTTTCTACAGAAAGGAATAGCCCAGGTACAGTGTCAGCTCTACATGCCTTCTCTGAGAATAAATTAAAGGGAATCAAGGAATGCATATTTTGCGAAGGCAACCACAAGTCATATAAATGTGAGGTGGCTGAGGCTTTACCTGTTGAGGAAAGAAAGAACAGGGTAACTAAGTCTACAGCATGTTTTAAATGTTTTTTGAAAGGTCACAGAGCAAGGTTTTGTAAATTTAAAATTTTGTGCAAAAAATGTCATGGTAGGCATCAGCCATTATTGTGTGAAAACACTCCTAGTAGGCCTACCCCAGAAGTAGAGACATCAGTGGCACATGCCACTGCTATGCAAGGGAGTAAAAGTAAAGGGGGATTATTGCAAACAACTGCAGCCTTATTAATTGGGAATGATGGAGAAGCTACTGTAAGAGTGTTGTTTGATAGTGGTAGCCAGTGTAGCTTTATTAAGACCAGAATTTCCAGAAAATTGAAGTTTAAAGAACTTAAGAGGGAAAATTTAAGAATTTCTGGGTTTGGGGGTTCGGTTCAAAACCGAACCAAATTTAAGAAGGTAGAAGTTCTGGTTAAGGGGTTGTTACCGCAAAGTCCCACTATCAAGGTCCAAGCTGTAGAGATTGAGGAACTTTGTGCTCCAGTCACTACTTGTTTAGATATGGCATGTGTCCAAGAATTGCAAGTTAACCCTTTGCCTGTCCCGTGCATCACATGTGATACATGCATCACATATGATACACAGAGCGCATCATAAATAATATTTAGTGTGATACATTCTATGATCACATATTACCCACCAACTAAACCAAATAAACCTCCTATAACCAAAAGTCTGAAAACAAGCATGGACGTTTGGACCAAACTTATGAAAATGCTTTGGACAGGCAAAGGGTTAAAGGAATTAATTTGGGCAATAATAAGTT
The DNA here is from genome assembly GCA_023014485.1 of Bathynomus jamesi. Lineage (NCBI taxonomy): Eukaryota > Metazoa > Arthropoda > Malacostraca > Isopoda > Cirolanidae > Bathynomus > Bathynomus jamesi. Next base: position 1,002,799 of record JAJOZX010000677.1, read on the forward strand.
TGAAGGAACAGAATATATTAGTCTTTTGATTGGAGCTGACTATTATTGGGACTTCATCACTGGTAATATTGTCCGCACATCTCAAAGCCCGGTAGCTATTGAAAGTAAGCTAGGCTGGATGCTACATGGTAGCTGTTGCAATGAAATGGAAGTTAAGGCTCTTTTTGTTAAGATTGAGGAGAACAGCCATGGTTTGGAAAGGCATTTGAAAGCGTTTTGGGAACTTTAATCCATTGGCATAAAGGACAAACAGGGAAGTACTACAGTGAACAATGATGTTTTAGAGCAATTTGAAAAAGGGATTGGGTTTAGAGATGGTTGCTATGAAGTTGGCCTCCCTTGGAAGGATTCTTGCAAACCTGGTTCAAACGTTCAGCTAGCTAATCGGAGGTTGGAGACTTCATTGTACAGGCTAAGAAAAAATGAGTTGTTAATTGAATACAATGAGGCCATCCTAAGCTATGTAAGGGAGGGCTATGCTGAAAGGGTGCACGGTGAGCTGGTGAGCCAGGAGGCACATTATCTGCCACACCATGCAGTGGTACGGCGAGACAAAACTACCACCTGAGGGTAGTTTTTGATGGCTCAGCCAAGGACAAAGGTGGTGTGTCCTTGAATGACTGTTTGGATGCTGGGCCAAATTTAAATGCAGATTTATTTTCCTTGTTACTGAGATTCAGGTTTGGTAGAGTAGCATTGACTGCAGATGTGAAGCAAGCCTTTTTGCGGATAAAGTTAAAACCAGAGGACAGAGAAGCAGTAAGGTATCTGTGGGTGGATACGAAAGACTTGTTGGAAAATGAACCTAAGGTTCAAGCATATAGAATGAAATCAGTGTTGTTTGGCCTCAGCTGTAGTCCATTTCTGTTGGCAGCTACTATGCAGAACCATTTAAAAAAATATTCTGAAGTCTATCCTAACACTATTGAATACATAAGGAAAACATTTTTATGTTGATGATTTGCTGTGTCCCGTGGATAATACAGAAATCTAAACAGATAATTAGGGAAGCTAGAGCTATAATGAGGGAGGCTGGCATGGAGCTTAGAAAATGGCAGACCAATCATTCTCAATTACAACAGTTTATGATGCAGCAGAAAGTATTGAGGATTCTGGTATTAAGGAGTTGTGGGCAATAGAAGCAAAAGTGCTAGGCATTGTTTGGCAGCAAGATGATGATTTGTTTACCTTCAATGGGAAATCTTTAGTAGAGCTGGCTGAGAATGAGACAAGGTGGACAAAACGTACAGCTCTTAGTTTGGCTTCAAAGGTCTTTGATCCTCTTGGATTCCTGGCTCCAGTTGTGATAAAGTAAAAAATTTGGTTTCAGAGCCTCTGGGAAATTGGACTTGGTTGGGACCAAGAGTTATCTGATCATATGGTGGTAAGGTGGAAATATTGGTTCAAAGAATTGGCACATCTTGGAGACATTGAAATCCCAAGATGGTACTTTAGAGAGTTGAACAATAATCCAGACAATTTGGAGCTGCACATCTTTTGTGATGCAAGTGAGGAAGCCTATGCAACTTGTATTTATATAAGAGGCACATTGCAAGAGGAAGTAAGTTGCAGGTTGGTTGCTGCAAAGAGCAGAGTAGCACCTTTGAAAAGGCTTTCTGTTCCAAGGTTGGAATTGATGGGTGCAGTTATTGCTAGTCGGCTTGCAGTTACAGTGCAAAAGTCTTTGGCCCTCTATGAAATTCCAAGCTATTATTGGACAGACTCAACTATAGTTTGGCACTGGTTAAGAAGTCAGGCAAGGAAATGGAAACCATTTGTTGCTAATAGGGTGGAGGAAATTCAAGCGCACACAGATCCCAAGCAATGGAAGCATTGTCCAGGCACCCAAAACCCCGCTGATTTACCAACACGAGGAATTTCAGTGAAAGATCTTGCACAGTCAAGTTTGTGGTGGAATGGGCCAGAGTGGCTAAAACTTAGAAGTGAAAACTGGCCTTCTAATCAGCCTATTGTAGGAGAATGCCAGGCTGAAGAAGCATGGGTGAGTGAGGTGAGAAAATGCGCTGTGAACAGTTGTCAAGTTATGCAGCAGGACCCCATATTGAGGCTTGAGGACAGTAGCAGCCTGAAAAGATTGTTAAGAGTGACAGCATGGGTATATAGATTTACCAACAATATTAAGGGAGAAACAAGAAGGGAAGGAATTCTGAACAGTAATGAGATTCAGCAAGCCAGGAAATACTGGGTGGTATATGTGCAGAAGGAAAAATTTGGTGAAGAGAGGGAATTGCTCACCAGCCATCCATTACAGGTTCTACCAACACATTCTGCTCTCAAGGGTTTGGATGTGTTTTTGGATCAGGATTTATTGAGAGTAGGAGGTAGACTACAGTTTTCTGGGCTTCCAGAGGAGAAAAGACATCCAATTTTGCTACCTTCTGGGGGGCACTTTGTGGACCTTTTGATCCTGGATACTCATCATAAGCTGTTACATGCTGGAGTTAGAGAAGTGATAATAGAGATTAGACAACAGTTTTGGATTCCCAAAATTAGACAAGTAGTAAAAAAGGTCTTGCACAAATGTGTGGTTTGCAAACGTTGGAGTGCAAAGCCTTATTATGAAAAGGTGGCTCCACTTCCAAGAGAACGGTGTGTCTATACTGCCCCATTTGATGTAGTGGGAGTAGACTTTGCAGGGCCAGTCTATGTGTATGAGCGAGGGGAGTCTAACAAAGGTTATACACAGGGTGTTTCAAAAGTCCCTCATTATTTTTAAAATTTTATTAAAATAGCAATTACAAGAGGAACCAAATGACAATTTGGTTGCTGAGTCTACGATTCATGAGAATTTTGGTGGCATCAAACTTGGCTTCATAAGTCTACTGGAAAGTCACTGGTACACCTCAACGTGGGCACCGTCTTTTTCGAAACAAGCGAGCCACCGTTTTTCGCATTCTTGGCCGACATTGGACAACATTTCGGGAGTAACAGAAGCACACGCATTCCTGATCCGTTATTCTAGTGTGGGGAGGACTCGCAGCTTGGTGGCGTACACTTTGCTCTTAATGTAGCCCCACAAAAAGAAGTCGCATAAGGTAAGATCAGGCGAGCGAGCAGCCCATTCGATGGGACCACGGCGACCAATCCACCGATCCGGGAACTGCTTATTCAGAAATGAGCGAACCTCACGCGAGTAATGAGCAGGGGCACCGTCTTGCTGGAAAATGACTTCTTGCATGTCAGCTACAGCTGACAGTTGGGGGATGCAGAACTCTTGAAGCATACGAAGGTAATTGTCTCCGTTGACGTTCACGGAATTTCCATCTTGATCCCGGAAGAAGAACGGACCAATCAGCCCAGCTGAGGAGATGGCACACCAGACGACCAATTTCGGCGTGTCCCTTTCATGTTCACGGATCTCCGCAGGATTGTGAGTTCCCCAGATGCGGGTGTTGTGCCGATTGACGTGACCAGAAAGGTGGAAGAGAGCTTCGTCGCTGAACCACATGTGCTCCAGGATCGATGGGTCTCTTTCGTAGTGATGCAGCAGTGTCTCACACATCTCCACCCGGCAATCGTAGTCTTGAGGTTCCAGCTTCTGAACCACCTGGATCTTGTACGGATACAGCTTGAGACCACGCCGCAAAATCCGTTGGATAGATGTCGCGCTGATGTTCAGTTCCGCAGCAGCTCGCCGAATGGACTTTCCTTGACTCTGAGTAAACGCCTCACGGACAGTTTCGACATTCTCCTCACTCCGCCCACTTCGAGGTCTTCCTGATCGTGGTTTGTCCTTTACGGATCCGGTCTCCATAAACTTCCGGTGGGTGGCGACGATGGTGTTCCTATCCGGTGCATAATGCTGTCCGTAGACTGCCCGGAATCATCGCTGCACTTCGACCACAGATTGAAAAACCTCCTGCCATGCAGCTATTTTACACCTCTGCTATAGAGTCAGCATGGTAGCAGAAGAAAACGGAGCAAAACTTCAAATGTAGACTCAAACAAATTCTCAACTACTGAGTAAGAGTTTACTACAAGATGAACGTCGTTGGTCGATTAGCTGCAAAGAAAATTGAAAATCAAATTAGTGAGGGACTTTTGAAACACCCGGTATATGTCTTTTCACATGTGCTACCACCAGAGCAATCCATTTGGAGTTGGGGTTTCCCAAATAAAATCATATCGGATAATGCAAAAACCTTCAAAAAGGCTGCAAAGGAACTCCAAGAAATTTGGTCCTTGCTAAAAGAAGAAGGATTCCAATCCTACTTTTCACACCAAGGGGTACAGTGGGAGTTTATTGTTGAGAGAGCACCATGGTGGAGAGGATTTTGGGAAAGGCTAGTGAGAAGTGTAAAGTGTCCATTAAAGAAACTTTTAGCTAATGCTCATTTGAGCAAAGAAGAATTCTGCACTGTTTTATGTGAAGTAGAAGCAATGGTGAACAGTAGGCCTATCACCTTTGTTTATAACAGTATGCAGGATGCAGAGCCATTGACACCAAATCATTTTCTTTGTGGTAAACGATTAACATCAAGTCCCAGTTTGCCAGAAGACTTACAGCCTATCCAGAGCACTCAAGAAGAGTTAACCAGAAGGTTCAAGTACCTTGAAGAGCTACAAGATCAGTTATGGAACAGGTGGCAGATAGAATACTTGCCAGAACTCAATTATTACCCATCAGGCAATGTAAAGGGCTCCAATGCAAATTGTATCAAGGTGGGAGAAGTGGTAATGATTGGGGATGAAAGCCCAAGGCAATGCTGGAAGCTTGGCATAATTGAAGAGTTGTTTGTTGGCAAAGACAATTTAGTTAGGTCTGCACTGGTAAAGACTTCAGGAGGAAAGTTAAAGAGACCTATACAAAAACTCTATGCTTTAGAAATCAGCAAAAACACAGATAGTCAAGATGAAACATTTGAGTTACAGCCTCATGGAGAAGGCTTGGCTAACCTTGCAGAAGGTAATGACAACAATGCCTCTTTGGTGGGGAGTGTTAGAAAATCTAGAAGAGGAAGAACCATTCTTGTCCCAAGGCGATATGATGACTAAGCTGATTGATGCAGCATTGCTTGTATATATTAAGTTAAGGTGTGTATATATCCATCTCATAATTGTAAGGTTAGTGAAAAATTCACTTAATTTAGAGCTAGCATTGTTTGAGCTCTCAGGTGGCATCATTTTGGGGCGCTGCGCGTCCTTTCTACTCGTTTGTGGAACGTCGTACTTACAGGGTGTGGTCTTTTTGAGAGCTCTCTTGCAATTCAGTTTGGTTGTTTAGATACAAGATTGTTGCATCGTGCAATAGTCCAGGTTGTGTTGTTGTTGCAAGGTTGAGAAAGAAGACCATAAATAGTGCCCCTTTTGTTTTTATCTTAAATTCATACAACTGAGGCCTAAGGTAGGCCCACATCGAGTCAGCAACCCTGAGGTAGGACCTAATAGGATCTCAAATCCGTAAGTTTTTAATTTTAGCCTAACTTGGGCTGTAGGTTGAACTGGCCCTTTAGAACTTGGCCGTTCACGGCTCAACTGGGATTTTGAACCCAACAAATAAATAAATAACACTCATCTATGAACGTTTCAAATTTTATTCGAGGCATCAGACGGGAAATGAAAGCATTGCAGAGTTTGTTGCAGGAATAAAAAGCCATAGCCGTACGTGTAAATTTGGGGACAAATTAGACGAAATGCTAAGAGATAGGTTTGTAATGGGTCTCAAAGAGGAGTCTACCCAGAAGGCCCTATTAGCCATACAGGACTTAACTTTTAGTCAGGCTGTAGAAATAGCTATGGCTAGAGAAGCAGCTGCTAAAGATGTTAGAGCTTTTGGCAATCACAGTAGTAAAGCCCAACACGTAAATAGCTTTAAATCTTCTAGGCCTGGCAGACCTAATGAGCCTACTAGACAGGCAAATAGAAGGTATGAGGCGAATACGACTAAGCCTACTAATTCTACTAAGCCTTCCAAGCCATGTACGGGGTGTGGAAAACACCATTGGAAGAAAGACTGCCCTTTTAAAGAAGTTTTCCGAAACTGTAGTAAAATAGGCCACATAGCTAAAGTGTGTTTTTCAAAGAAAACGAAGGGTGAAAATTCTAATTTTAACATCTCTAGTGTAAATCCTCAAAGGGGAAATACTTCGAACATTGGAGTGGAGTACCTATTTTATGAGCAATAAAGTGGGAATAATACAGGCCCATATATTGTAGAGGTATGCCTAAATGGAATTACAGTTCCTCTAGAACTAGATACAGGTGCTGCCCGAACTGTCATGTCCAAAACAGTTTTTGATAAAACTTTCAAAAATACACCTAAACTACATGCATCTAAAACTATATTAAAGAAATATGGGGACATACAAATACCTATTTGTGGAGAAGCATCCGTCACAGTTACGCTCAACCAGAAAACTTTGTCTCATCCCTTAACCCTTTTAGTGGTGGATGAGCAAGGGCCTACTCTACTAGGCCGTGATTGGATTGATGCTTTGAAAATGCCGATTGACAAAATCTTGCCAAAGGGTCAGGCAGATGTGCATACACTCAGGGCCGGATTAAGGCCAACTGATGCCCTAAGCTCAGCCCAACAATGGTTCCCCCTCGACCCTTCCATTGTCTAACTGACAAGACATTAAGACTCAATAAGTGCTGAATGTGAAATAATAGATTAAAAATTCAGTTTTCTTCCAGGCCATCCCCCAGGCCAGACCCCACAACTACAGGGTGTCCCATAAGTCCGGCATCATAGGAGAAATTCATATTTTTCTATTTCTACAAACCATAATTCATATTTTTCTCTTTCTACAGGCCATAATGTCTGTGAGCAAGGAAGAACGAATCCAGATAATTCTACTCATAGAAATCCGAGTCAAAGAGAGACCGCTGCTGAATTTAACCGACTGCATCCAGACCGCGAGCCAATAACACAGAGTTGTGTTAGCAGACTTGTTGCAAAGTTTAAGGAAACACCATTACTCCTGACATCATTCACCGTGTGCTTGCTGACTGGGTATCACGTCTGAATTTGTGTATTGAAAACAATGGTGGACATATTGAGCACGTTCTGTAAATAAAAGCTTTTGTTTTGCCTTTTTTTATTATTTTTCCTATGATGCCGGACTTATGGGACACCCTGTATATTAAATATAACCTGTTTTTTAATTTTATTTATTTAACACTAAATAGCAGTAAGCAATATAAGCAAATTATTTACTTCTAACTAGGGCAACAGGAAAAATGCAAATTTTCAACACTTTTTTTATTCATTTTTTAAAAAACTGTTATAAGGGAAAAATGTAAATACAAAAATTTATTGAAAACGATTCTTTCTACAGAAATCGATGTTGGTGGTCAATTTTTGAAAAAAGAAATTCTAATGAAGAAATATCATTATTTGTACGAAACAAAACATCTTTTATTCCATTGCTTTCTAACCTTGAAGATACTGTACATAGCATTTCAACATACATGGATCAAAAGATGCAAAATAATGCTTATTGTTGCCTACTTATAACTTTATTTATACTTTAAAAAGTTTTCTCTGTGGTGCCCCCTTCCCTTGGTGCCCTAAGCACGTGCTTATTTTGCTTAATGGTTAATCCAGGCCTGCATACACTCTCATATCCGTCTGACATAGACTCATTGTTAAGGGAGTTTTCTTCTGTTTTTGGGCCTGAAGTAGGCAACCTAAAAGGCCATCAGGTCTGTATAGAAGTAGATCCTAATGTAACTCCGAAATTTTGTAAGGCTCGTTCAATTGCGCATGCACTGCGGGAAAAGGTAGCTTTAGAAATTGACAGGCTGCTAAAAGATAAAATTATCGAACCAGTCACACACGCTAAGTGGGCTGCCCCAGTAGTTCCTGTACTAAAACCGGACAAGTCCGTGCGGTTATGTGGGGATTACCGTTTAACAGCAAATAGAGCCGTCCTTCTAGATTGCTATCCTATACCCAAGCCTGATGAATTATTTAGCTCTCTTGCTGGGGGTAAATATTTCACAAAACTAGATATGTCCCAAGCCTATGCTCAACTAAGTTTAGATGAAAACTCTTAAGAACTAACTATCATAAATACGCACCGAGGCCTATATAAGTACAATAGGCTATGCTATGGAATAGCATCGGCTCCGGGTATTTTTCAGAGGACAATGGACCAAGTTCTAGGTCACATTCCAGGGGTACTTTGCTTTCTAGATGATGTCCTCATTTCAGGTTCGTCTAAAAAAGAACACCTAACTAGATTAACCACGGTTCTAAAAAGACTCCGGGATGCCGGACTTAAGCTAAAGAGAGAAAAGTGTTCATGGGTCACTAACGAGGTTTTATATTTAGGGTTCCGCATAGATGCCTCAGGCATTCATCCAACGGTGGATAAACTAGAAGCAATAGAAAATGCACCACCTCCACAAAACATCACACAGTTACAAGCTTATTTAAGTCTAAACTTTTATAGGAAATTTTTTCCTAATGCATCGACTTTCCTTGAACCCCTAAATAAGCTATTACGATCTGGGGAACAGTGGAGATGGGAGAAAACTCAAAAGGAAGCATTTGAGGCTTCCAAGGACGTACTACTAAAGTCCACTCTCCTAGTGCATTATGATCCTAAACTTCCTCTCGTAGTTTCAGCAGACAGCAGTTCTTATGGAATTGGGGCAGTGTTATCTCACCACATTGATGGTGTAGATAGGCCTATCTGTTTTGTTTCTAGAACACTAACTGAGACTGAAAGACGATACGCACAGTTGGAACGTGAAGCATTAGCCTTAGTATTTGCAGTAAAAAAATTTCATTTCTATCTATGGGGTCATGAATTTAAACTAATTACTGACCATAAGCCTCTTTTAGGTTTATTTTCACCTAATAAAAATATTCCAGTTATGGCCTCAGGTAGGATTCAACGATGGGCACTGATTCTACAAGCCTATAAATTTGACTTAGTATATCGGTCAGGTAAACTTCTAGGTACGGCTAATGCGCTAAGTAGGCTGCCCTTAGAAAATCCAAATGATTGTGTACCTATACCTACAGAATGGGTTCACTTGGTGGAGTTTTTGAAATCCACTCCAGTATCTGCGGTACAAATCGAGCAGTGGACAAAATCAGACCCTATTCTGTCTAGGGTCATCCATTTCTGCTCAGTTGGTTGGCCTACTAAGGTTGAAAGTGAATTACAGCCTTTTTATCAACGTCAGTCTGGCCTCTCCATTCGAAATGGCTGTCTCTTATGGGGCCACAGAGTGATAATTCCAAATGAAGGCAGGTCGAATTTAGTGAAGGAACTTCACGCTGAACACATGGGTGCAACAAAAATGAAAGAGCTGGCGAGAGCTTATTTCTGGTGGCCTGGTTGAGATGGAGAACTCGAATCATTGGTTCGTTCCTGTCAAAGCTGCCTAGAGAACAGAGATCTCCCAAGGAAAAGTCCACTTCATCCTTGGGAATGGCCTACTATACCGTGGCATAGGATCCATGTTGACTATGCAGGTCCTATAAATAATATTTATTTCCTAGTCATTCTGGACGCCTACTCTAAGTGGGTGGAAATTTTTCCAACCACTTCCACGACTTCGGGTGTTACTATTCGCTTACTCCGTTCGGTTTTCGCTCGATGGGGTTTACCCGTAGTCCTGGTTTCCGACAATGGTACTTGTTTTACCAGTGAGGAATTTCGTTCTTTTGTCTACCTAAATGGCCTTAGACATGTCCGGTCGAGTGTTTTCCACCCGTCTACTAACTGTCTCGCGGAAAACATGGTCCGTACTTTCAAATCGGCCTTGTGTCATTCTCGGTGGGAGGAAATGCAAGTGGTGTTGGATAAATTTTTGTTTAAATATCGAATAACACCTCACACCACGACGGGGCTGTCTCCCTCTAAACTTATGATTGGCAGGGGAATTCGTTCAGTTTTCGATTTGTTACGTCCAAACGAAACGTTACAACAACGAGGTTTACGCCATCAGGAAAAACAGAAGTTGGACCACGACACTAAAAGAGGGAGAGTTATAGAAGCGCAACCTAATGATCCAGTTATGATTCGCAACTATGGGGCTGGATCAAAATGGGTTCCTGCAACGGTGCAGGAGAGAACGGGCCCTGTTTCCTTCAAGTGCCAACTAGAAGATGGTCGTTCTATTAAACGCCATCAGGACCAGATATGGGAACGTGAATTGCAGGATGACCAGAGTCTTCCGGAAGAGAGAACTGATCCTCCGGAAAATGGTTCAATTCGGCCGCCTATGCAGGTTGCACCTAATCCTACTACATCAACCCGCTCCGCAGGTCGTCTAGGGTCCCTCATCCCCCTGACAGACTAAACTTGTAGTGGAGGAGTGAGGTGACGTGTGTATATATATGTATATAGTCTAAAAGTCACTATTGTTTTGGGTTAGCCTAGGGATGTTTTTTCCTATCTGACCTAATCATTGGTGCTGAGTGTAATTAGGTGGTGTTCCTAAGGTGACAAATGGGGTAGGAAGTTGTCCGTACTTAAGTATAGTTAGGGGTAATGTCTATAGCTTCTAAATTGGTAATGTAAGAGATAGTTAGGTAGGCTGTTTGTGGGACACAGGAATCTAATGGTAGGCTCCCAAAGGAATATCTAATTCAACGCACCGGTAAGTGCCTTTGATTGTTTGCTAGAACCTAAGTAACCTAACTGGGGTGTCTACCCCACGCTATCACAGCGACCAAAAACTGTTCACATACAAGACAATATTGACGACGTCGGAGAACGTATATTAAGTCAGGAAAACCAGCCAGGAACCCATATGACACCACCTCGCATATCAAAAGAGTTACAATTATCAGAAACTGGTGTGAGACTGTTATTTTATTTATTTATTGGGTTCAAAATCCCAGCTGAACCGTGAACGGCCAAGTTCTAAAGGGCCAATTCAACCTACAGCCCAAGTTAGGCTAAAATTAAAACTTACGGAATTGAGATCCTATTAGGTCCTACCTCAGGGTTGCTGACTCGATGCGGGCCTACCTTAGACCTTAGTTACATGAATTAAATATAAAAACAAAAGGGGTACTATTTATGGTCTTCTTTCTCAACCTTGCAACAACAACGCAACCTGGACTATTGCACGATGTAACAATCTTGTATCTAAACAACCAAACTGAATTGCAAGAGAGCTCTCTACAAGACCACACCCTGTAAGTACGACGTTCCACAAACGAGTAGAAAGGACGCGCAGCGCCCCAAAATGATGCCACCAGAGTCCCAAACACTGATGCCACAAGAACCCAAAAATGCTAGCTCTAAATTAAGTGAATTTTTCACTAACCTTACAATTATGAGATGGGTATATATACACCTTAACTTAATATATACAAGCAATGCTGCATCAATCAGCTTAGTCATCATATCGCCTTGGGACAACAATGGTTCTTCCTCTTCTAGATTTTCTAACACTCCCCACCGAAGAGACATTGTTGTCGTTACCTTCTGCAAGGTTAGCCAAGCCTTCTCCATGAGGCTGTAACTCAAATGTTTCATCTTGACTATCCGTGTTTTTGCTGATTTCTAAAGCATAGAGTTTTTGTATAGGTCTCTTTAACTTTCCTCCTGAAGTCTTTACCAGTGCAGACCTAACTAAATTGTTTGCCAACAAACAACTCTTCAATTATGCCAAGCTTCCAGCATTGCCTTGGTCTTTCATCCCCAATCATTACCACTTCTCCCACCTTGATACAATTTGCATTGGAGCCCTTTACCTTGCCTGATGGGTAATAATTGAGTTCTAGCAAGTATTCCATCTGCCACCTCTTCCATAACTGATCTTGTAGCTCTTCAAGGTACCTGAACCGTCTGGTTAACTCTCCTTGAGTGCTCTCGATAGGCTGCAAGTCTTCTGGCACACTGGGGCTTGATGTTAATCGTTTACCACAAAGAAAATGATTTGGTGTCAATGGCTCTGCATCCTGCATACTGTTGTAAACAAAAGTGATAGGCCTACTGTTCACCATTGCTTCTACTTCACATAAAACAGTGCAGAATTCTTCTTTGCTCAAATGAGCATTTGCTAAAAGTTTCTTTAATGGACACTTTACACTTCTCACCAGCCTTTCCCAAAATCCTCCCCACCATGGTGCTCTCTCAACAATAAACTCCCACTGTACCCCTTGGTGTGAAAAGTAGGATTGGAATCCTTCCTCTTTTAGCAAGGACCAAATTTCTTGGAGTTCCTTTGCAGCCTTTTTGAATGTTTTTGCATTATCCGATATGATTTTATTTGGGAAACCCTTCTGTTCACAAACCTTTTAAAGGCCAAAAGAAATACATCACTACTTAAGTTGCTTACCAACTCCAAATGGATTGCTCTGGTGGTAGCACATGTGAAAAGACATATATAACCTTTGTTAGACTCCCCTCGCTCATACACATAGACTGGCCCTGCAAAGTCTACTCCCACTACATCAAATGGGGCAGTATAGACACACCGTTCTCTTGGAAGTGGAGCCACCTTTTCATAATAAGGCTTTGAACTCCAACGCTTGCAAACCACACATTTATGCAAGACCTTTTTTACTACTTGTCTAATTTTGGGAATCCAAAATTGTTGTCTAATCTCTATTATCACTTCTCTAACTCCAGCATGTAACAGCTTATGATGAGTATCCAGGATCAAAAGGCCCACAAAGTGCCCCCCAGAAGGTAGCAAAATTGGATGTCTTTTCTCCTCTGGAAGCCCAGAAAACTGTAGTCTACCTCCTACTCTCAATAAATCCTGATCCAAAAACACATCCAAACCCTTGAGCGCAGAATGTGTTGGTAGAACCTGTAATGGATGGCTGGTGAGCAATTCTCTCTCTTCACCAAATTTTTCCTTCTGCATATATACCACCCAGTATTTCCTGGATTGCTGAATCTCATTACTGTTCAGAATTCCTTCCCTTCTTGTTTCTCCCTTAATGTTGTTGGTAAATTTATATACCCATGCTGTCACTCTTAACAATCTTTTCAGACTGCTAATGTCCTCAAGCCTCAATATGGGGTCCTGCTGCATAACTTGACAACTGTTCACAGCGCATTTCTCACCTCACTCACCCATGCTTCTTCAGCCTGGCATTCTCCTACAATAGGCTGATTAGAAGGCCAGTTTTCACTTCCAAGTTTTAGCCACTCTGGTCCATTCCACCACAAACTTGACTGTGCAAGATCTTTCACTGAAATTCCTCGTGTTGGTAAATCAGCGGGGTTTTGGGTGCCTGGACAATGCTTCCATTGCTTGGGATCTGTGTGCGCTTGAATTTCCTCCACCCTATTGGCAACAAATGGTTTCCATTTCCTTGCCTGACTTCTTAACCAGTGCCAAACTATAGTGGAGTCTGTCCAATAATAGCTTGGAATTTCATAGAGGGCCAAAGACTTTCGCACTGTAACTGCAAGCCGACTAGCAATAACGGCACCCATCAATTCCAACCTTGGAACAGAAAGCCTTTTCAAAGGTGCTACTCTGCTCTTTGCAGCAACCAACTTGCAACTTACTTCCTCTTGCAATGCGCCTCTTACATAAATACAAGTTGCATAGGCTTCCTCACTTGCATCACAAAAGATGTGCAGCTCCAAATTGTCTGGACTATTGTTCAACTCTCCAAAGTACCATCTTGGGATTTCAATGTCTCCAAGATGTGCCAATTCTTTGAACCAGTATTTCCACCTTACCACCATATGATCAGGTAACTCTTGGTCCCAACCAAGTCCAATTTCCCAGAGGCTCTGAAACCAAATTTTTTACTTTATCACAAATGGAGCCAGGAATCCAAGAGGATCAAAGACCTTTGAAGCCAAACTAAGAGCTGTACGTTTTGTCCACCTTGTCTCATTCTCAGCCAGCTCTACTAAAGATTTCCCATTGAAGGTAAACAAATCATCATCTTGCTGCCAAACAATGCCTAGCACCTTTGCGTCTATTGCCCACAACTCCTTAATACCAGAATCCTCAATACTTTCTGCTGCATCAGGTACTACACAGGAATAACTCATAAACTCTTGTAATTGCGAATGATTGGTCTGCCATTTTCTAAGCTCCATGCCAGCCTCCCTCATTATAGCTCTAGCTTCCATGAATATCTGTTTAGCCATTTCTGTATTATCCACGGAACACAGCAAATCATCAACATAAAAATTTTTCCTTATGTGTTCAATAGTGTTAGGATAGACTTCAGAATATTTCTTAAAATGGTACTGCATAGTAGCTGCCAACAGAAATGGACTAGAGCTGAGGCCAAACAACACTGACTTCATTCTATATGCTTGAACCTTAGGTTCATTTTCCAACAAGTCTTTCGTATCCACCCACAGATACCTTACTGCATCTCTGTCCTCTGGTTTTAACTTTATCCGCAAAAAGGCTTGCTTCACATCTGCAGTCAATGCTACTCTACCAAACCTGAATCTCGGTAACAAGGAAAATAAATCTGCATTTAAATTTGGCCCAGTATCCAAACAGTCATTCAAGGACACACCACCTTTGTCCTTGGCTGAGCCATCAAAAACTACCCTCAGTTTGGTGGTAGTTTTGTCTCGCCGTACCACTGCATGGTGTGGCAGATAATGTGCCTCCTGGCTCACCAGCTCACCTTGCACCCTTTCAGCATAGCCCTCCCTTACATAACTTAGGATGGCCTCATTGTATTCAATTAACAACTCCTCATTTTTTCTTAGCCTGTACAATGAAGTCTCCAACCTCCGATTAGCTAGCTGAAGGTTTGAACCGGGTTTGCAAGAATCCTTCCATGGTAGGCCAACTTCATAGCAACCATCTCTAAACCCAATCCCTTTTTCAAATTGCTCTAAAACATCATTGTTCACTGTACTTGCCTGTTTGTCCTTTATGCCAATAGATTCAAGTTCCCAAAACGCTTTCAAATGCCTTTCCAGACCATGGCTGTTCTCCTCAATCTTAACAAAAAGAGCCTTAACTTCCATTTCATTGCAATAACTACCATGTAGCATCCAGCCTAGCTTACTTTCAATAGCTACCGGGCCTCGAGATGTGCGGACAATATTACCAGTGATGAAGTCCCAATAATAGTCAGCTCCAATCAAAAGACTAATATCTTCTGTTCCTTCAAACTTATTATTGCCCAAATTAATTCCTTTAACTTGCAATTCTTGGACACATGCCATATCTAAACAAGTAGTGACTGGAGCACAAAGTTCCTCAATCTCTACAGCTTGGACCTTGATAGTAGGACTTTGCGGTAACAACCCTTTAACCAGAACTTCTACCTTTTTAAATTTGGTTCGGTTTTGAACGGAACCCCCAAACCCATAAATTCTTAAATTTTCCCTCTTAAGTTCTTTAAACTCAATTTTCTGGAAATTCTGGTCTTAATAAAACTACACTGGCTACCACTATCAAACAACACTCTTACAGTAGCTTCTCCCTCATTCCCAATTAATAAGGCTGCAGTTGTTTGCAATAATCCCCCTTTACTTTTACTCCCTTGCATAGCAGTGGCATGTGCCACTGATGTCTCTACTTCTGGGGTAGGCCTACTAGGAGTGTGTTCACACAATAATGGCTGATGCCTACAATGACATTTTTTGCACAAAATTTTAAACTTACAAAACCTTGCTCTGTGACCTTTCAAAAAACATTTAAAACATGCTGTGGACTTAGTTACCCTGTCCTTTCTCTCCTCAAAGGGTAATGCCTCAGCCACCTCACATTTATATGACTTGTGGTTGCCTTCGCAAAATATGCATTCCTTGATTCCCTTTAATTTATTCTCAGAGGATGCATGTAGAGCTGACACTGTACCTGGGTTATTCCTTTTTGTGGAAACTTTGGTGCTGTGCCTGCCTTTGTCCCTTGTTTACCATCCCACTGTGCAAACTCAATTCCCTCTCGTCTTGCTAATTCTGTGCCTAAAAGACTTAACATCTGCTGAAGGGGGATGTACACATGTTCTGTAGAGTGTCCCGTACTTAATTCAAGCAAAATTGAGCTAGGGAATTTAGACTCCAGTATAGTAACCAACATTATACCATACCTTTCCATTCCTACACCCAAGTTATCCAGGGACCTAGTTCTAATTTCAAATTCATCATATAACTGCCGTAACTCCTTGACACTATTAGGATTATTAACAGGAGGTATAGCTAAAAGTGCACGGAGGTGGCTTTTAATTAAGATCTCTGGCTTACCAAACCAGTTCTTTAATATATCCCAAGCCACATTATAATTAGCCTCTGTTAATGCTAATCCTGCTATAGTCTTTGCTGCCTCCCCTTCCAAGAGGGACTGCAAATAATTAAACTTCTCCACGGCACTTAACACTTGACTAGAATGAACTGCTGATTGAAAACTGTCTGCCCATCCTTGCCATTCCTGAATACTCCCAGAAAATGGTTTGAGTACAAGCCTCGGTAATTGAACTACAGATCTGTTAACCTTAACTTCACAAACATCATTTGTTGAGTGTTGTGTTTCATTATTAGACCTGGTCTCTAACTGTACTGAGCTGCTAAACTCTTTTGCTCGGAGCCTACTTTAATTATATCATCAATAATCTCTTCAAAGTAAATTATGTTATTTTCTATTTCATCCTCTTCTATAAGAGCCTCAATTTTAACATTTACCTCACTTAGAGCAACCTTTTTAGTTTCTAATATGGAAAGCTGCGCAGTCACTAAGCGTAAATCCTCTTGCTCTATGGCAGAATCTATAGTGGCAATGACCTTTGTAATTAGACCTTTGTAGGCGCTTCTCCTTTTTATAAATTTGTTCAATTCAGATGCACTCATCTTCAATGCAAACAACAATTGGGCTCAATGCCAAATGAGCTGAATTGGCAGAAATACTTTACCAAACTGATCAAACGCAAATTTTACTTTCAAATAAACTGAATTGCTGGGTGGGGTACTAACCAAACACCAGTATGGAATACCAAATTTTCCACCCCAGGACCTTAATTCAATAATAACCCAAAATTAACCAAACCGGTAAAATGTAGGCCAAAAACAATGACAGACGACTGGCCAAGTTTCGCAATTGGGCAACCAAACTTTCTACCCTGGGACCTTAATTCAATAATAACCCAAAATTAACCAAACCGGTAAAATGTAGGCCAAAACAACGACAGACGACTGGCCAAGTTTCGCAATTGGGCGACCAAACTTTCTACCCTAGGACCTTAATTCAATAACCCAAAATTAACCAAACCGGTAAAATGTAGGCCAAAAACGACGACAGACGACTGGCCAAGTTTAGCAATTGGGCGACCAAACTTTCTACCCTGGGACCTTAATTCAATAATGCTCAACCCGTCTAGGCCTAACTTGGGCTACAATTTGCACAATCAGAACTTTGCCGAAAAATAATCACTGACTCAGTCTTGGGCTAGAATCCGGTTCTGAAGGACCATGTTATTTTATTTATTTATTGGGTTCAAAATCCCAGCTGAGCCGTGAATGGCCAAGTTCTAAAGGGCCAATTCAACCTACAGCCCAAGTTAGGCTAAAATTAAAACTTACGGAATTGAGATCCTATTAGGTCCTACCTCATGGTTGCTGACTCGATGCGGGCCTACCTTAGACCTTAGTTACATGAATTTAATATAAAAACAAAAGGGGTACTATTTATGGTCTTCTTTCTCAACCTTGCAACAACAACGCAACCTGGACTATTGCACGATGCAACAATCTTGTATCTAAACAACCAAACTGAATTGCAAGAGAGCTCTCTACAAGACCACACCCTGTAAGTACGACGTTCCACAAACGAGTAGAAAGGACGCGCAGCGCCCCAAAATGATGCCACCAGAGTCCCAAACACTGATGCCACAAGAGCCCAAAAATGCTAGCTCTAAATTAAGTGAATTTTTCACTAACCTTACAATTATGAGATGGGTATATATACACCTTAACTTAATATATACAAGCAATGCTGCATCAATCAGCTTAGTCATCATATCGCCTTGGGACAACAATGGTTCTTCCTCTTCTAGATTTTCTAACAGAGACGCATGATTAAACAAGATCTTCAACTAAAACCTTTCAAAAGAGTGCACGAGCAAAAGATTACTTAAACTGATGAGCAGAAACGAGTTCAAAGATCAAAACAAATCTTACGGCGAGTAACATGTAATAAACTTTCAAAGGCTTTTTTCACTGATGAAAAGAGATTCACTGTGGAGCCACCTTGGAACAGTAAAAATAACAGAGTTTACTCGCACGTCAAATGTAAGAATGAAATACCTGATAGCAGACTTTTTGCAACCAGAAGTCATTTCTCAGCTAGTGCCATGGTGTCAGTTGGCATATCAAAGTTAGGAGAAACATCCATTCATTTTATTGAGCCTGGTGTAAAAGTCAATGCCGAGTACTATCGAAATACTTTGCTGCGAAACATGCTTCCCGAAATGCAAAATCAAGCCAACGGTAGTTATTATCTTTTTCAGCAAGACAGAGCAACGTCCCATACAGCAATAGCAACTGTGGAATACTTAAAACATAATGTCCCAGAATTACTTGAACCCCAAAATTGGCAACCTAACAGTCCTGACTTGAATCTGGGAAAATTTGGCACAAAGAGTTTACAGGAGCAGGGTGAGAAATGTTGATCACTTGCGTCACCTTCTTGTGAAGTGGGAAGAGATATCACAGGAGCAGATCGATCGAACCATTGATGAATTTCGTCCAAGATTGAAGAAAATTGTTGAAACAGAAGGGAAACACATTGAACAATTTTTTTAATAGAAATTCCAAAAGAGTAAAATGTTAACTTGATTTCTTTTGTAAACTTAAGATTTAAGTTCTGTTTCGAAATTCAAATTCCTTTTTTTATTTTCATGGTTTTTTAATGGAGGCATTTCCTATATTTTATAAATCTTATGATGTATTTTATAACTAAAATGAGAATAACAATTTTATTACCAAAATTTTACCGCCTTTGTGGACTCCCAGAATTTAAAACTGGAGCGATGTTCACCAACAAAATTTTTTTAACATAAACAATCCTCACTAAATCATTAATTTTGAATATAATAATCTGAAAATTGGTGTACATATATACTGTTTACATAGTTTTGGTCTATATGAGTTTCATTATGATTGGTTAATAAATGTTGATTTCCTGCCTATTTTTAGAGTGAGCCCTTTTTTTTTGCAGACGGTGTATATAATCTGCAGATCATACTGTATACATACACATATAATTTGCATTTGTCTGATTAAATATTTAATAGGTCTAGCATATTTAAATAATTATGTACCCCATGTCCTCCTAGAAATTTAAAAAGTTATGCGTAAGCAGCTATATTAACTAGGTCCACTCTTCCACAATCAGATGCCCAGATACTAAAAAGATCTTAAATTTTAGGGAAATTAAAAAAACACCGTTTGTGGAAGTTTCTACATTGTTACAAAGTACCGCAGTACACTTCAGAGGCATTTTGCACTTATTTAAATAAACAAACTTTAATTAACTTCAATTAAATGTTTCGAATATAATTCAATTAAGTTTTTAATTTACAGTTGAGACATTACGTCAACAACCTCCAACATTTATGAATGGTTGCAAAAATAGTCCCCGAAGTGCATGATTATAATATTGCAATATTTAAAAATATTAATTAACCAAGTGTAATGTATCTTTATATTGGGGTATTCATATTGATGACAAATGTTCCATTAGTTTTAATTACAATTGTTGTTTGTCTGAATATTGCGTTTTCGATTGCTGATTATAATTGGTGTTTTGTTGTTTCAGGTGTGTTGAATTTTTGTTGAATAAAGCTTTGGTCTCAAAGTTTTATTTCCTCATAACAATTTATTCAACAAGAATGAATCCGAGTCCGACGCTACGCCCCGACAAGCTCGAGGTTATTCCCTCCTCACCTGATGCTGCTCGGGTGTTCAAGCACTGGCTCTTTGTGTTTGAATGCTTCACGAGCTCGATCGACGGGCCTGACGATACACGACTCGGACACCTGGCCAATTGCCTTTCAACCGAGAACTTTGATGTCATCTCGGAATGCCGGACTTTGGAAACCGCTCTCAGCGCTCTCAAGGTGGCTTTTATCCAGCCTCCGAACGAGGTGGTTGCTCGTCATCGTCTGGCTACTCGTCGTCAGATTGAGGGGGAATCCGTCAGTGACTACCTTAGAGCTCTCCAGAAGTTGAGCTCAGACTGCAACTTCCAGAGTGTCTCAGCTGAAGCTCACCGGGACCTCTACATTAGGGACGCGCTCATCACTGGCCTCTCATCCTCGCTTATACGCACTCGCCTGCTTGAGAACAGGTCTCTGACGTTGACGGCTGCATTCGATCAAGCCAGGGCATTGGAAATCGCAGCCACTGATGCCCGTACGTACTGTGAGATGCCTGTAGCTGTCGTAGAGTCCAAGGACCCTGGGCTTACTGAGCAGGATTTGGAAGCTTGCGCCTCTACTCTGAAGAAGAGGACCTGCTTCTTCTGCGGTGGACTGCGGCATCCTCGTACGCGATGCCCTGCCAGAGATGTCATCTGTCTGAAATGCGAGAAGAAGGGTCACTTCGCAAAAGTTTGCCGCTCTTCATCATCTAAAGCGAGTGGCTGCTCCTCTGCCACTCTAGCGGCCACATTTGAAGGTTTGCGGAGTTCTGTCGTCGAAGTGCTAATCGATGGGCTACCTACTAAAGCGCTCATCGATACAGGGAGTTCTGAGAACTTCATCTCGACCTCCACCTGTCATCGACTTAAATTAAATGTTTCCGATTATTCAGGAATAATATCTATGGCCTCCTCTTCACTCAAGACGCCAGTAACCAGATGCTGCACTGCTTCCCTTGAAGTGCAAGGCCGCGTCTACCCTCAAGTCCGTCTCCTCGTCCTTCCCGAACTCTGTTCCGAGGTTATTCTGGCCTCCCCTTTCTGAAGGAGCATTCCCATGTCAAGATCTCCTACGGGGGCGCTCTCCCAAACCTCGAAATCTGCGGCCTCGCTACCCTAAACGTGAATCCCGTTAAGGTGTTCACTCACCTGACCCCTGATTGCCGGCCTATCGCTACCAAATCTCGGCGCTTCGGATCAGCGGATGCCGAGCTCATCCGCTGCGAAATCGATCGCCTGCTGTCGGAGGATGTGATCGAGAGCAGCGACTCACCTTGGAGGGCTCAGGTCGTTGTCGTCAACCAGGGAAATAAAAAGCGGTTAGTAGTCGACTACTCTCAAACCATAAATAAATACACTCTATTAGACGCTTATCCCCTACCTAATTTGGACGATCTCGTCAACAAAATATCATCTTATAAAATATTCAGTTCAATCGATCTTAAGAGCGCATATCACTTAATCCCCCTCTCTGAAGAGGACCGCCCCTACACCGCCTTTGAAGCTTGTGGTCGTCTTTTCCAGTTTAAACGCTTGAGTTTCGGCCTCACGAACGGGGTGGCAGCATTTCAAAGAATCATGGACGAGATCATACATCAAGAGGGATTGGAAGGCACCTTCGCTTACCTCGACGATCTGACGATTTGTGGTTCCACTCGAGAAGAACATGACCGCAATCTAGATAAATTTTTCCGAGTCGCTCAGAAGTACAATATGACTTTAAATAAAAATAAATGCGTCTATGCCGTATCCACCATCCGCCTATTGGGGTACGAAATCGGTAATAACGAGTTGCGACCGGATCCTACTAGGCTTGAATCGCTAAAACAGATGCCTCTCCCTACTTCACAGAAAAGCCTTTCTCGGTTGACCGGACTGTTCGCTTACTACTCTCGCTGGATTCCTAAGTTCTCCGAACGGATTCGCCCTTTAGTAGAGGCTACCTTCCCCCTATCAAACGACGCCTTATCAGCCATCTCAGGATTGAAGGAAGCAATATGCGATGCTGTAAAGACCAGAATCGATGACAAATTACCGTTCACTATCGAGACCGACGCCAGTGATTCTGCTATCGGCGCTACGCTGAACCAAGAAGGACGCCCCGTCGCATTCTTCTCCCGCTCACTGAATCGCGCCGAAAAGAACCACAGTGCGATAGAGAAGAGAAGCTTACGCCATCGTTGAATCTGTGCGGAAATGGCGCCACTTTCTGTCAGGGAAACGTTTCTCGATAGTAACTGATCAACGTTCGGTGGAGTTTATGTTCAATCAGCAGCATAAAAGCAAAATCAAAAATGAAAAGATACTACGATGGCGAATAGAACTCATGCCCTACTCTTTTGAAATTCGCTATCGACCGGGTAAATTTAACGCTGCAGCAGATGCCCTCTCGCGACAGTTCTGTGCCGCTACGAGTCTCTCTGACCTTAAGGGTTTGCACAACTCTCTCTGCCACCCCGGCGTGACGCGGCTGCTTCACTTTATACGGGCGCGTAACCTTCCTTATTCGATCGACCAGGTGAGAAGTGTCGTCTCTTCCTGTGAGACCTGTCGTCGATTAAAACCTCAATTCCATAGCCCTAAGCCCGGTACCCTCATTCAAGCCATGCGGCCTTTCGATAGATTAAGCCTGGATTTTAAAGGCCCCTTACTGTCCAATACTCCTAACAGATATCTTTTAATAATCGTCGACGAATTTTCACGCTTCCCTTTCGCTTTTCCGTGTCGTGAGATGTCAGCTGCTGTCGTCATTAATTGCCTTACTACCCTCTTCTCCATCTTCGGTCTTCCCTGCTACCTCCATTCCGATCGGGGATCCTCTTTTATGTCTGGCGAACTAAGATCATTCCTATTCAATCTCGGTATCTCTACGAGTAAATCCACTCCTTATCATCCGACCGGAAATGGCCAATGTGAACGGTATGTGGGCATCATCTGGAAGACGATACTCCTCGCCCTCGAGACGAAGAAGTTGGACAGACGCGATTGGGAAGCCGCATTGCCGGACGCCCTTCATTCGGTGCGCTCTCTCTTGTGTACTGCGACTAATGCTACGCCTCACGAGCGCCTCTTCGCGTTCCCTCGCAACACCTCTAGCGGGCAGAGTGTACCATCGTGGCTAATGACCCCTGGCCTAGTCCTTCTCAGAAGGCAGAGAAGAACCAAAGATGAACCGCTCGTCCAGGAAGTCGAATTAATAACGTCCAACCCTCAATTCGTTCATGTCCGTTTCCCTAACTGCCGTGAAGACACTGTCTCCGTTCGAGATCTTGCGCCCTCAGCTGATTCCCCGCTAGATTCCCCTCCAGACTCTCCTGATCAAACGGCGCCGGTTCCTGTGGTCCCTGAATTACCCCTTGTAACCCCCGATCGTAATGTGACAGTTAATGAAAGACCCTCGTCGCCCCAGCAGCCGCCTGAACTTGAGACGAGTACGTCTTCGACCCCTACTCCGACAACGCTCCCTCGCCGATCGAGCCGTGTTCGTAAACCCGTTGATAGACTAAATTTATAGAACTACATGTTGGGTTTTTATGAATACTTTAGCATTGTGTATATTCTTTTATTGAGGGGGGGCGAGTGTAATGTATCTTTATATTGGGGTATTCATATTGATGACAAATGTTTCATTAGTTTTAATTACAATTGTTGTTTGTCTGAATATTGCGTTTTCGATTGCTGATTATAATTGGTGTTTTGTTGTTTCAGGTGTGTTGAATTTTTGTTGAATAAAGCTTTGGTCTCAAAGTTTTATTTCCTCATAACACCATGAAAATATAAATTAAATGCATTATTTTATAAAAAAAAATTGGTATTTACACCAGTCTCCGGTAGAAAGTTTTAGAAGCTGGTTTTCAATGTTTTTAAATGTGCTGAATTAAAAAATGATACTCATTTCAGTCGCAAATGATTTTTTTTATAATTTTGGGTAACGTTAGGGGTTAGGTTAGGTTAGGTTAGGTTGTTTTAGGTTCGACCAATTTTGAAGGTGAAATTTATGTTTTTCAGCACATTGAAACACATTGAAAACCAGCTTTTAAAACTTTCTACCGGAGACTGGTGTAATAGTAAATATTTACCGAAAAATTCATATGTTTAAATTATATGATGGAACTGCTGATTTAACCTCATTTTAAAAGCATATATACCAATTTAGCTATTCACTGGAGTAGCAGGCATTTTTACAAAATTAATCCCTTAGACTATATGTATATATCAACTGTGCCGCTACTCTAGCTATGTATCTCAGTTCGAAAATTGGTTTTTATGGAACTGAACGTGTGAGACCCACATTTTAAGCCGAAATATTTTGTTGATAGTACAATTGTTAGGGTTAATATGCAGGTTAGGGTCAGGTCAGGGCATGGCATGTGCTGCATATTAACCCTTACTTTTCATCCACATTTTTTATCGCAAAGACACGAGTTTCTACCTGCAAATAGTGTCGATTCTACCACAAAATCCCCCCATGCTGAGTCCAGTTCGCCACAATTTGCGTCAAGTTTTTAGTATGGATAAGGCCCTCTGGTTTTCAAATGTATGTCTACAACTTAGGCAACTTACAGTTAATCTTAAAGAGATTTCATCACTTGAATTTCAAAAAAAATAACTACAGTATATGACCGTAATCAATATAACGCTTTTTTCGCGTACTGTTTTTTTGTGCAAATACCTTTTCTTGGCGAACGACAGACCATCAGTCCTTCATACATTTTCAGAGGTAATAGCTGAAGTTTATCCTCCAACTGAACAATATTAAGCAAGATTTATGTTATTAGGTTAGGTTTACAAAAATGCTTTTTTCTATTAGTATTTGATGTGATTTACTCAAATCTTATATTTACTTACTGCGCTATTAATCCAAAACATCATGATTTTCAACTTTGAATAAAATGGGTTTCGGTTCATTTACATAACAAATGAATATCAGATTTGAATAAATCGCATGAAATACTAATAGAAAAATTGATTTTGGTATGATTTTGCAGTTGATAACATTTCCTTAAGATTTACCCAACTTACTAATAAGAAAATCTTAACTATTTCTTCTGACTCCAGACTGCAAAGTCTGCAAGATTCCCACCTGATGCCCATTAAAATTTTTGGGTAATTGTGCAGCTAAGGGGCATCGTGGAGTGGAGTTTGGTGATAATTTTTTTGTTTTTTTCTGCATGTTTTTTCATGCTTCTTGTAGTAGATATTGTCAATAGTTGTGGAATTATGAAAAGAATATATCGTAGAAATGATTCTAAAGAAGCTTTCTCAGCCTGTAGATCTAGCTCTGGATTTTTGTCATGTCGTATAATAGGTTCTGTGTGCTCCATTGTGTATCTAGAAGTTTCTCAAACACTATTATCTCTGGTGCAGTGATGATATGCTCTGGTATACTATTCCAAATGTCAACAATGGTTATTATGCAGAAAATGATATGGCCTGAAGTTGAAATCAAAAATAAATTTTTCTAGTGTATTTTAGTGTGCTCTGTTCAAATATAACCTTCATTTCTTGTGCAAACTATTGTAGAAAATAATAATAATAATAATATAAATTTGGTTAATATTCTTTTAATGCTCCCTTCATTTTTGATAGGAGGAGACTTTCTATGACAATTTAACATATAAATTTGTATTCAGGACACCTTGAAACCTCGGGGAAACTGATAAAAATCAAGGAAATGTAATAATTATTTAAAAAAAAAAAAAAAAATTTAGACGTTCATAAGTAGCCATTACAGGCCATTGACCCAGTACTTAGCTCTTTCCTCAGTTAAAATTTTGCTGCTCTCCATCTTCTCTAGTTTTATGGGGAGACATCTTGTGGCAAAATTAGGAAACATAGATCAAATCAGCCAATTAAATCTGTTTTTTGTTTCATGTGACCTTATCCGACTAATCAGAGATGTGTATTTTGAATCTCCCATAATGCATACTCATTCCAAAATGCTTTTTCAGTTTATTTTTTGCTATGGTTTGTGTTATTTGTCCGCAGTGTGGTCATGAGTGTAATTATAGACAAGTTGCTGACCAATATTATTGCAAAAGAGTTAGGTTAGGTAAAACACATTTTTCTGATATTTTTTGGTTCAAATCCAAACTTTGTTTCTTTGGGAAATAAGCTGTTTTTGAGAAATTTTAAAATTGAATCTCAAAAATGGCTCATTTCCCAAAGAAACAAAGTTCAGATTTGAACAAATCATACCAAAAACTACCAGAAAAATGTGTTTTGGTTCAGAAAGTAGAGGGAACACTAAAACGAATAATTACCTAAATATATATATATATTTAGTATATTTGTAGTCAGGGGTGGTATGACATCATGTTACTCTGCAACTTAGTTTGTTGATTTCTATTCTGGCTATTTTTTTTTCTAATTATTGTTTGGTGGCATTTGTGATAGAATTATGACGTGTTGTTCGTGTGGTTTTGACTTTTGAGAACTTGATTCATCATGTGCCCTAGATGATAATACAAAAAGATCAGAAGATATTTAGGTGAAATAACCAATATTAACCTGTTAGGTTAATTGAATGCCTGGTTAGGTTAATTGAATGCCTGGTTAGGTTAATTGAATGCCTGGTTAGGTTAATTGAATGCCTGGTTAGGTTAATTGAATGCCTGGTTAGGTTAATTGAATGCCTGGTTAGGTTAATTGAATGCCTGGTTAGGTTAATTGAATGCCTGGTTAGGTTAATTGAATGCCTGGTTAGGTCAACTGAATGCCTGGTTAGGTTAATTGAATGCTGGTTAGGTCAACTGTACGCCCTTGATGATTGGTTAGGTTACGTTGTGATATTTCCGTTAGTTTAAATGAAAATGCCGAGAGCAAACTTTTCTGGTTAATTCTGAGGTGTTTTGCACATTTCCTATGGTAGTGTCATTTACGAAATCTCGTAACATGAACATGTTAGGTTATGCTTTATTGTATAAAATGTAGTAAAAAATATATTTTTTAAGTGTATTTTGGTGCTTTGTTTGAATATGACCTTCATTTCTTTGGCAAATGAATAGAAATACAGTTGTCATTGCATGGCCCAAACACGTATTTCTGTTCATTTGCACAAGAAATGAAGGTCATATTTGAACAGAGCACACCAAAATACACTAGAAAAATATATTTTTGAATTCAACTTCAGGCCATGTCATTTTCTGCATAATGACCTCAACAACTCTCTGCGTGAATGAATTTTTTCTGATATTTCATGAGGCTCTCTCCTTGTATATCTTAAACTAGTGTCCTTGAGTTCTCAAGTAGTCTCTCATCTGGAACAAGTCATCCATCATCTCCTCCTCATATTTACCAGTTAATATTTTGTAGCATTCGATCATGTCTCTCCATGCACATCTGTATGCTAGTGTTGATAATTCTAGCTCCCTTAATCTCTCCCCCATATGACAGGTGAGTGAGGTGACTCAACCCCAGAACCAACTTAGAGGCTCTCCATTGCATATTTTCAATGGACTCAATACATTTCTTGAGATATGGACACCAAACCTGATTTGTATATTCCAAGTGAGTTCTAACCAGTGAAACAAACAGCATCTTAAACATATCTTTATCCAGGTATTCGAATGTCCTCCTCCTTATCAGTCCAATTATCTTGTTTGCTTTATTGATCTTTTCTGCCATGTGTTTTTCAAAACTCAAATTACACTTGTCTGGGTTGAACTTGAGTGTGGTAACCATTTATTGTTTTTTTCAAAAAAATTACAAAATATATTCCCAAAACCTGCTACCAATTACAAAAATTTGCAAATATATTTACAAATACAAACAAATAAATAAATAAATAATAAACAAAAAGACTTAAATTTTTGCAAACAATATTTCAATATCTATGAATATCTACAAAAAATGGACTCAATGGTGACTGTTCTCCACACTAAAACCAATGTGCAAGTTAACATGGCAGAGGAAGAAAACAGAAACCCATGTATAAAATGTGCATTAATTTAGACTGCAACCTACATGCATTAAGATGTGATGAATGCAGACACTGGATACACTACAGTTGTAGTGAACTACCTATTTATTTCCTACTCATCCTTCAAAATTCAAAAAGAAAATTTGGTACTTGCGTATTAACAGTGGGCCACCACATAGTGATGATTGGTTAGGTTAAGTTGTAATATTTTCATTAGTTGAAAAATTTCTAATACATATTTTTTAAATAGCAATATTTTTAAAAATATTTTTTTATATAATTTTCTGAAAAAAAATAATTTTTTTAGGCTTATTCATGATGAAAATTTGGGATCTACCAAAAATTGAAGATGATGCAGTCTCTTTTTTGCAAGCCAAAGAAATTCTATCTGCTGAACGTATATGCGAAAAAGGTCACAAGATGAAGTTGTACTTTGGGGAAAGAATTCAATGGTGCTGTAATATTAGATGATCATGATCCATTCAATTCCGTTCTTAATGCTATTAAAAATTTTTGGCCTCCAGAAACAAATGTTGTTTCTAATGTGTAACATGTGTTAATCATTGTAAATATTTGAAATATAGATCATTGTAAATATTTTTAAAAATATGATGTATTATAAATTTTCAACTAACGAAAATATTACAACTTAACCTAACCAATCATCAATATGTGGTTGCCCCCCCCCCCCCCCCCCCCCCCCTAGTTAATATGTAAGTACCGAAAATTCTCATGCTTTAGATGTGCTTGTCAAATTTGCGATGACTATGATAGGCAATTTGAAGAGCTTGAAGTAGAATTGGCAGGTGAGTTACAGGAGGAGGAAATTATCATTGCCAATGCAGAGCTTGCTGAAAAAGTGAGAAAGCCTCAGGATGAGACCCTAGAGAGGGAAACTGCAAACAAAAAGGGCACCAAAAGAGATAAAACAAGAACAGGAAATAGACACTAAGACCCTCAACAAAGTGAACAACCCCACTGTACACAGTCACCAAAAAGCCAAAAGTGAAAACAAGAAACCAGTATGCAAGTATTACAGGAGGGGCTTGTGTAAATATAGACTTAAGAAGGAAGAGAATGCCCATTTGCTCACCCACCACTGCAAAAAATTTATACACGATGGGAATGGCATTTCTGGATGTAGATCCAATGCAAGATGTCCCTATCTTCATCCCCAAATTTGCCAGAGCTCTTGGTGGGAAAGTTGTTGTTTTAAAGAGAACTGCAATCTGGCCCACCTGAAGGGAACAATCTGATTGCAACCACATCAAAATCAATGGAGAGAATACCAGGATAGTGAGCCTGCTATCCATCAGCACTATTTGGCCCAAGGGATGCAAGAAAACCCAATATCAAATACCATTCCTGCACCCAGATCTTATGCTGATGTAGCGGGTCCAGGTAAGCCCATTGGTGACAATAGTACAGCAAGCAACCATGAAACCCCCATTGGGGTTTTACCACCTCATGAAACAAATACAAGACATTCAAAGCTCACTTGGGCTCCTCATACAAAAGCAAATGAGAACCCTAGCAGGAACCCTACAAATGCCCTACATGTGGGAGATGAAACAAGTGGCTCCACAAATGTATCAATAATTTACTTAAACATCCAGGGCCTTTACCCAAACTCAAACCATACCAAAGTACCTTACCTAAAGAGCCTAGTGGAAAACACTACTAGCACAGTTATAGCCCTCACAGAAACACACCTGAACCCCATGATCATGAGTAGTGAAATTGCAATCGAAGGGTACACCACCCATAGATGTGACAGAGAAGACCATCTAAATGGTGGTGTCCTGGTGGTGTCCTAATACATCCCTGAAAACATTCAAAGTGAACTGCTCACGGCATACACAAATGGAGCCTGTGAACTCGTAATCATTATGCTCAGTATAAATAAAGAAGACATAATACTAGTGAATATCTATAGGCCCTCAGATAGCTCCCATCTAGAGCTTACTGAAGTTCTGGAAAAAATCAGGCAATGCCCAGCTATTGTAGACTCGACAAGGGACTTAATCATTA
This sequence comes from Bathynomus jamesi, assembly GCA_023014485.1. NCBI lineage: Eukaryota > Metazoa > Arthropoda > Malacostraca > Isopoda > Cirolanidae > Bathynomus > Bathynomus jamesi. The sequence goes on from JAJOZX010000677.1 coordinate 1,032,548, forward strand.
CAGGAGACTTTAATCTCCCAAATTGCACCTGGAACCAATATGGTGGTATGAAATCGGACAAAAAGGTCCATATCAAAACACCTGAATGAGTTTATGGAAAAACTACTACTAGTACAACATGTCCACTGCCCAACTAGAAAAAATAATATCCTAGATTTAGTGCTGACAAATAATGCAACTACAATTGACCACATTGTTATAACACCAACTATACACTCCGACCACAATGTCATGCACATATTCACAAACTTCTCTCTCCACAAATGTAAGCAAGACCCATGCCAAATAGACTTGCCATACTCTGACCTAAACCTGCACAAGTCAGACTGGACATCAATAAATAACTGTCTGGGAGAAATAAACTGGGAAGATGAATTAGAAAACCTAGAACCAGAAGAATGCTGGAGTAGAATACAATACCTGCTATCATCAGCATTATACAAGCACACACCAAAGAAAAATGATAGTGCAAAGAAGCACCTGACAAAGAACACAGATAAAGAAGGACACTTATGAGAAAGAGAACAAAGCTAACTAAACAACTGACAAAGCAATTAAGTGATACAAGACAGTAACATCTGGAATCAGATACTGATGTTAGAACTTAAAATAAAGGAGTCAACCATAAGAGAGAATATTGATAATGAACACAAAGCTATTGGCACTATAAAGGAAAATAGCAAATTCTTCTTTAGCTATGCTAAACGCAAACAGTTATCAAAAGCATTGGCCCATTGCTTGCTAAAGATGGACTAACTCTCACATCTAATCACAGGAAATGGCAAACATTCTACAATCTCAATATGCTTTAAGCTGGAGTACCCCTGTAGTAGCAAAGAAAATAAAAACTACAGCATTTTTTGATAGAGAAGAAAATGACCAAGACAGACCATTATTGGAAGATATACAAAAGGCAATAACAGAGCTACCAGGGAGTTCAGCCTCTGGTCCAGATGGAATTGGAGCCAAGATTCTTAAGGAATGCAAATATACGTTATCTCTGCCTTTGAAAATCCTGTGGAGATCCTCACTAGACACCAGTAGAATACCACCAATCATGAAACAAGCAAATATTACCCCAATCTACAAAGGAGGCAAAAGAAAGGAAGCCAAGAACTATAGACCCATATCCTTGACTTCCCATATTTATAAAAATATTTGAGAAAGTCCTGAAAAGGCACACTGTCAGTTTTATAGAAAATGAACATAACTCTTAGAAGACTTTCAACATGGCTTCAGACAAAAGAAATCCTGCCTTACTGAACTTAGACCATAGCAATACAATCCTACAATATTTGGGAGAAAACCACAATGTTGATGTCATCTATCTAGACTTTGCAAAAGCTTTTGACAAGGTTGACCATGGTATATTATTCCATAAACTAAAAGAACTTGGTACTTGTGGAAAAATAAGAAAATGGATCCATGCCTTTCTCTCTGACAGAAAACAAATAACAATTGTAAATGGAGCAAGATCTATAGAAAAAGAAGTGATTAGTGGAGTGCCGCAAGGTACAGTACTGGGACCAATTCTCTTCATTATAATGTTAAACAATATAAATTGTAACCTAGGAAGCCCTCTCCTGTCATTCGCAGATGATACCAGAATACTACTTAAGACCAATTACAGAAAAAGAAGACTGTGTAGAGCTACAAAAAGATCTACAAACTATATATGCATGGGCAGATGCAAACAATATGGCCTTCAATGAAGACAAATTTCAACTAATTAAGTATGGACCAAATAAATACCTGAAAGAACAATTCAACTACACTGGACCCACAGGAAAAGATATTGTACAAACTGATCATGTAAGGGATCTAGGGATTATATTATCTGAAGATGCAACATTCAACAGGCACATTGAAAAAGTAACCTCATCATGCAAGCAACTAATAGGATATATACTGAGGACATTCAGAACTAGGGACAGTATGACCATGCTTACCCTGTGGAAATCACTTGTTCTTCCACACATTGACTACTGCTCTCAATTATGGTTTCCCCACAAACAGAATGACTTGCAAAAAATTGAGGGCCTACAAAGAACTGTTACCTCGTATATTAAACAACCTGATGGGCAACAGGTGAGTAAAAACAAATTAAACTACTGGGATAGGCTCAGAGACCTTGACCTTTATTCCATAGAGAGGAGGTTTGAGAGATACATCCTAATCTACACCTGGAAAATTCTAGAAGGGCTTTTAGTTGCCCCCCAATACTGAACCAATTGTGCCCACCTTAACAAGAACTGGCAGAATGTGTAAAAAATATCACCTCCCACCAAACAGTCTGAGAAGGATTCAAATCCTTCAGTATAATAGTATCTTTAGGCAGGGTTCTCGCCTGTTTAACTCCTTGCCTCAGTACCTTAGAAATATAAGTGCAGTCCCAGTAGATACTTTTAAAAAACACTTGGACATGTTTTTAGCCAACAAATCTGACCAACCCACAGTGCCAGGGTATTCCTCTGCCAGACCAGCCCCTACAAATTCAATAGGGGACCAAATCGTATGGCAGGAGCAAGAGAAAAGAAGGGTGATGACTCCATTGTGGCCCTGCCTCAGGAGGCACTGAGCGGACTTCGTGGGAGCAGCGCACCCTTGAGGCAGAAGTGCTTCAAGGTAAATTCAAGGTAAATGTGGTAAATTAAAATCTATGTACAGTTCATATTGTATATTTTGTTCACTTATCAAATAAATGCAACATCCTTGAATTATTTTCCTCTGATGATGACAGGCTCCTATATATCTTCATCTGATGTAGTACTCTTTAATCTAATACACACGTATTCTTCAAAGCCACAGTTCAAAGTCACTGGTGTATATTTCACTCCATTTCTAATGTGTACACATCAACATGCCTCTGCTGGCTCTATTTTCAGTGACTTCATATCCTTCTATTTTAAATTCAGATAAGTATCTTTCGTATCTTGAGTGTTTAGGATTTACTAGTGATGTACCGATTCCAGAATTTTGGCCGGTGTCGATTCTTCAAAATTTGGCTGATGCCGATTCCAAGGTCGATTATTTAATAAATACAGTAAATAATAATCAATTATTAAGTTATGAACCCTTTAATTAATAGACTACTTTTCAGTATTTTATTATTAGTATAAATATGAAAATAAATATTGTAATTGTAAAGGAGAAAAGGCTTAAAATAACGCTTCAAAATAGGTACTTTATTATCCAATAAATCTTAAGTCTTATGAACAATAATTATATGGTACCTATATAGGCCTATAGATTATGAATAAAATAAAAATGCAAAGTTATAAACATAAATCATAATGAACTTTTAACCCTTTTTTGTAAGCAGTTAATGTAGTTTTTGATATTGTTAACACTTTTAAACTCTGTAAAAGTTAATTCCTTTAAATAGAAAAGTAAAAAATATAATAGCCTACTATTAAGTAGTGCAAAACAAAAATAAAAATATAAATTTTTAAGTAGAGTAGGTATCATTAGTTATTCAATACCATATCTATTCCATACAGTATATACAACTTTTATACGAGTTTAGAAGAACAAACTGAAAAAGCAATGTGACCCTTAATTTAAAATTATTTAATAGTTGAAGTTAAGAATTTGTAAGTTGTAATGAAGAAACATAAGAATTTTGCCAGTTTCTGCATTTAATCTACTTCTTTTGGTGGAATATATTTGACCACCACAACTGAACAGACGCTCGCTCTCAACTGAAGAAGGAGGTGCATTTAGGTATTTTAAAACAAGTTTGGGAAGATACTTGAACCTATTACTATTTATTTTCCACCACTCAAGAGGACTTTCTGAATGGTCAATAATTTTCAAATCAAGATAGTGACTGATTTCTGATTGAACTTTTAAAAAATATTTCAATTCTTTTTCTTCTTGTGACTGTGCTTTCTCTGCTTCATTTTGGTTATTCAAAGTTTGATTATTTTTTTCAGACTTTTTTCAGACTTTTTTTTATCATTCGATTTACCTTTTGCAATATCACTAAAGCAACTTTGGAAATTAAAATTAAATGACAAGTTTTCATTATCACTTGTCTCTCCTGCAGACTCTTGAGAAAATTTGGAGGGGGAAGACGAGTTGCTAGAAGAAACTTCCAATGATTCTATCATTTCAACTTCTTCTGCAAGCCAAGTTGCGATGGTTTTATTGATGTCTGTATCAAAGTTTTTTCTTCAAAAAATCTTTCCTTGAATCTTGGGTCAAGGAATGTTGATAAAACCAAATTTTTGTCTTTTAAATACGTTTGCAATCTGTTTTTTTTTGCTGAGTTGTTCCATGTAGATATGGTTGTTCCAAGTCCTTCAAAATGTTTTTCTTAATAGCTTTTTTGAAAAAACTTGTTACGACTCTTATATTAGGAATTATTTCAGATGCAATAGCATCCTGGTTTCTCATCCTCTCTGTGACATCTACAAAATTTTTCAACATTTTTGTTAACTTAACTAAAATTTGCCATTGGTTTGAATCTAAGCATTGCATTTTTGGATGATCACTTGCAAAAGCTATAAGTGCTGATTTTTGTTCCAGAGTTCTATCCAGCATAAAATATTGGCTATTCCATTGGGTTTGAAGATCTTGAATAAACCTGTGCTCTGGAACTTCATATCTTTTTTGATATTCCTGATATTTTGCAAAGGCTGAAGGTGAATGATTAAAATGCCCAACTATATGCTTGCAAATTGCAATAATATCTTTGACATAATGTTGCTCAAATATGGCATCATTCAACAGAAGTTGGAGTGAATGTAAAAAACATGGCAATGATTGCAGACCAGCTTGGGAAACCCCTGTTGCCATGTTGGCTGCATTATCTCTAGCAACAAGATGAACTTTTATTGGGGATATTTGAAAATCTTCCATGGTTTTTTGAATATACTCACTAATATTTGCTGCTGTATCGGATTTAAAAAAAAGGAACAACCCTTATTACTGCAGACTTTTGCTCAAAACTCTGTAAGCCAATGACCAGTTAAACTCATGAAATCTGTATTAGATGTGCTAGCAGTCCATCCATCACTGGTAAAAGAAATATAAGATGCTGTATTTATACTCTTTTGAATTCTGTTTCTCACTCATAAATATTTTGTACTGTACAGTATTTTCTAGATGGTAATGAATAATTTGGACAAGCATTCTTTAACAGCCTCTGAAATCCAATATCTTCTCCAATAGAGAATGGCTGTATGTCCACAGCTCTCATTTCTATAAGATTATACATTATCATTGATCTACAGTACTATCATTTATGTCCCACAGTTATTGCTTTTCAAAACTTTCTAACAAGGTTGGTTGAAACAAGGCTTTTCTTTTTTTTGTACAGTGGTGTCATCAGATGAAGAATGTTTTCTTTTCTTTTTTCTTCTTCCAGTGCCAAAATTTCTTTATCTTTTGATTCTTTTCTTAATTCAACTGGATGCTTTGTTTCTAAATGTTTAATAATTTTTTGTTGTACTTCCTTTGCCTGGTTTGCCTCTTGAAATCAATTGACTACAAATATTACATTTGCCTTTAGTTTCATCATCTTTATGAATAGTAAAAAAATTCCAAGCAATGCTCTTTGACTTTAGTGTTTTACCTGAACTGGTGCTTGCCATAGTTAAATTTATAAATTAAGTATAAGATTCAGCTAAGCTCAATTTATGAGCTTTTCTCCAAGTATAAATTAAGTAAGTCTAATCTCTCCAAATAATGAATTACCTTACTAAGATACTAAGTAACTTTAAACTATCCAACTTGCCTGGAAATAAGAGAAAGAAATAAAAATTAGAAAATACAGTATTATGAAATAAGAATTACTATCAACTTATCAAGTGATAACTTTTGTTTGTTTACAAACACAAATAACTACCTATATAGGCTATGGTATCACCTTACACCACAGAACAATATTTACAACTGAGTTTAGAATTTTTGAACCTCTGTTGCCTAACTGGACATTCAATTGACTGGGGGCAACTCACAAGTAGATAGATCACAGCACTGCATTATCACATGCTCACACTACAACAATAATTTTTAGAAAAAAATGATGAACTTTGATAATTTCGCATACCATGTTGGATTCTAGACTGAGAAATGATGCGATTTTAAACCTGGGATAGAGCCAGGTTTAAATTTGATTGGCTGGATGATGTCATGGGAGCACTTGTTGCTTGGTGATTGGTTGATGTCTGCCATGTTGATCATGGTAGTGATAGTGGCAAATTTGAATTTTTTCTAACATAATTTCCTTAAACTTCACCATAAAATATTTCCCCAGTATATAATTAATTGTAGTGTGATGTACATATATTTCTAAAGTTGAAAAGGGTAGTGTATGTTTATTATGGAAAAAATAGGTCCTGCTCCAACCAGAGTTGCCTAAACACAACCTGGGCTATGTTGGAGATGGAAGACCTAGGCCAAAGATGAACCAGCCTAACTATTCGTCCATAAACAGGACTTCCATACTCTTTTGTTAAACAATTACAGCTGAAATGTCAGCTTATTTAACCTAAATTTAATAACTGAAGGGAAATTTATGAACTTCTTACCTTGAAACTTTAATGTTTTATTTATTGACACCAATAATGAACATTTTTATTCCGGCTTCTTTCGTCTTGCCTTTTTTTCCTTCCTCCTTTTGTTATTATGCTTATTCAGCTTATCCCGATCTTTTTCTTCTTCCCAAAACCATGTTGCTATTTCTAGCTATGGGATCTTTTTTTCTTTTCATTCCATATTTGTTTCTTCATTGGTGTGTCTTTAATTTTTCTCAGCAAGAGTTCATGTTCTTCAGAGTTATTTTTTATTATTATTATTTTTTTTTAATGTCAATATGCTTATCCAAGATTAGGTGGGTTTTCCATTTTGGTACTCCCAAATTTTCCACATTTATAAAGCCACGATGCCCCTTAGCTGCATAATAGCCAAATTTTGTCTCAAGTTGAGTATGGTACCCTATGTCTCTCGTAATATGAAAAATTGTCATGGTGACTTTCAAGATTCCAAGACCAGATGTAGTTTATAAACAGTTCATGACATTACATTTTATTTAGAAAACATGAAGCTACTGGGTCCTATCGAGGTAATCCAAGTCATGAGGGTATCAGTGAGTTTGGCCTATGGTGGGCTGGGCCAAATTCACTGATTACCTCCAAATGATGTAGTTAGCTTTAACTGCAGCCTATAATATCCTACAGCTTATATCCTCCTTAGGTTAGGTCACCTGTACACCCTTGACAATTGGTTAGGTTGAGTTCTGATATTTTCATTAAAACTAACAACAATCAGTAATACCAAATTGGAATATAATTTCAACATCTTTGGTCTGTCATAACAGTATCTGAAGAATTGCCCAAGCTATTGATTAAGATGCCAGACCATTGCTTAATGGCTATTAAATGATCGCAAAAAGTCAGCCTTAGTTGTTTTCATAAAGTAGATGTAATTGGGCCAAATTCACTGGGCTGAACTCACCGGGCTGAACCCACCGGGCTGAACCATCATGAGCTACATTTTAATAATAATAAAAAAATCTTGCAAAATGTCAATCTCAAGTTGGCTAATTAACATACAACTATTTACTATCACCAAAGTAGCCTATATAACTTAAGCTAAGTACAGTAAGTCCCTGACTTATGAACTTAATGCGTTCCAGAGGTCTGTTCGTAAGTTGAAAATGTTTGTAAGTCGGAAATAACTTATATTGGCAAAATAAATGCATAAAAATATGTAAAGTATGTAAAAAAAAAGGGTAAAAAAACTGCACAACATTTGACACTAATGTATGTATTTTATTCATTAAAAAACAAACCTCCGCCCCTTCCCTCTGTGCATCAAGTTCCATCAAGTCTTTGTTTGTTAGCTCTTGTGAGTGGCTTTCTAGTAACTGATGGAAGTCTTCTTCCTCCAGTTCCATCTGCAGTTTGGTGTAACTACGTACTGCTAGCATGCACTTTGTTGTTCGTATCTTTGAAAGTTCGTAAGTCAAATATTCGAAGTTGGGGACCTACTGTATATACAATCCATAAACTATCTCTTTCACTCATGAAAGTGTCTAAATTTTTCTTAAAATTAATGAGCTACTGTTTACCACATCATGTGGCAAGTCATTCCAAAAATCTACTATATGATTGAAAAAGTATTTTTGTAGATCAAGTCTACAAGTCTGTTTTCTAATTTTCTTATTATGCCCTTGAGTTATCCCATCAGCCTCTAGTGAGAAAAAGTTATGTACAGTTATTCCTCAGTATTCGCGAGGGTTAGGTTCTTAAAAATCATCATGAGTATTGATCTTGTGGATGTTGAACATATAAACTTATGGAAAAATAGGGTTAAGTTCCCAGCTCCCTTGAAAATCCCTCTTTGCCCCCCTAATTTAGCCATAAATGCAAAAAAAAAAACCAATTATGTTAATAATTATATAGATTAATACTAAATAGAATTAAAAGAAACAACAAAAAAACCATTGTATGAAATCATTTTCTACCACTACTGACAGCAATAAATCCTAGCCTAACACAAACAGCCTATCAATATCTCTAACACCTGTAATAAAGAAAATTACAGATAACTTTTCTTTTTTCATTGTTGTTTTATTTTTTCACTAAGGCTCAGTACCACCTCCTTTCTCTTAGGGGTACTTTCAATACCACTAACACTGCGCTTGGAACCCATAGTTAATAAAAAAATAAGGCAAAATACTGTCAAAATCACGAAAGTAAACACAAAGTTCAGCGCAGACAATGCGTCGCTAACGAAGGCAACTCAGTGACTGACTCACTCTTGGCTCTTGCTCGCACGTGAGGAGAAGCAGCTGCGCGAGGATGGACCTGCATTTAGTACACTTTTGTGCATCAGTCAGATGGTGGCCAATTTGAATCGTGAATAGGTGGTCTTTCCCTCGCAGATGCTGATTTAATGGTTACTATTATTCTCTCGTGAATAGTCAGTCACATGAATACAGAGGAATGACTGCCATTTACTAGCCCAAACAACTAATTTATCAAGATCTTTTTGTAGTTTATAAGAATTTTTTATATTTGTAACGGGGGCAACTACTTTTGTATCATCTGCAAATTTAGAAATTTTACTACCTACTCCTTTCTCTAAATCACTTTGATATGATAACAGCTTGGTAATATGTTAAATTAGGTTGTAAGGCTAGGCTAGGCTGATTAGGGAGCAAAATTTTACTATGCAAACACTGTTCATAACAGCTTGATAATATGTTAAATTAGGATGGGTTAGGTTAGTACAAAGGGCCCTGTGGACTCTATCTGAACACTGTCTGGATGATAAGGGGTTAATCTAACCTAACCAGTCATGGCATGTTACTACTGCATATTAACCTAGTAAAGGTTTACTGATTAGGTTAGGTTAGTAACCAGGTCCTAGGCTATGTAGGGACAACCAGTTGTTTTTTCTGCTTCATTTTTAAAATTAAAAGCCTTACTATATTTATCATTTTGGTTTCAGTATCACATTTCTATACAATTTATGAAAGGAAATGAGTTAAAACTAAAAAAATTCTTCAGAGCTATATATTAGGGTAATTGTTTAGAATAACTCCAAACTGTTTTAAATAACAAAGTAAGTTACTACAAGATTCTTATGTTTTTAACTAAATGTTATTAAATACAATAAGAACATAAATGACAAATAAGATTCATAAATATTAATCAATGTTTGAAATTTTCTGAGATCATTATTTTGTGGCACCATTATAATGATGTCAGAAGAAGAAAAATTTTTCACTGAAAAAACTTATGGGGAACTTTTTGGTTTGGTGGGCTGCTATCTCACCACCAAATTTGCTAGGCACATATAACACCAGTGTAGGCTGGGCTGAAACTATAATTTTGTTTGATTTTAATTTATCAGAGTGACTAACAGTTGGCTTTTGATATAAAAATAAGATTCCTAAAAAAAATAATTGGTGCCCACCAACGTGTGTCCGGCCACCCCTATTTTTGTAAAAACATCTAATGCCGCACTAGCAAAATCAGGAAAATGGCAATATCTCTTCTTCTGAACATGCTAGAGAGATGGTTTGCATACCAAAAGATGCAGAATTTGATTTAGAACAAATTATTAAGAGTGGTATTTTTTCATAAAACCTTTAGTTTTTGAGTTATTTTAGAAAAACTAATTGTTTGGGCCCACAGACCCCCTTTCAACTGAATGTCAACACAATAAAACATTCTCAAGCTGCAAATTGACATGTATTAGTGGTTTTCAATCAGCAATCAAAATCAATCAAAATCAGCCATTTTAAATTCATTGAAAATGCTTTTTGACATTCCAAAATGCCAAACATTAAATTATACAATTAACAAATTGTCATTTTGTCATATTTTAGCATGATAAATAATAATCTAGAACTTAAAATATTTTTTAGACTCAAAATCTTTCATTAATTTACGTGATCTAATTTTGTTTCTAATAAGACCATCTCTACGCTCATGACCTACAACAGCCAAGGATGCTTCAGTGACAAGCTTGATGTGCCTTTCAACATTCTGACTGTGGCACTCGTGATCCCGTTTCAATGCGGTATTAATGATATCACGCAGTTCATCATTACTGAATTCTTTTAACAGGTGGAACAGTTTCCCATTGGGACAAGCAGACAGCTTGTGGTATGCAGAAGCTTTGAAATTGATGATTGGCTTTCTAAAGACCCTAACATTCTCATCTATAGCAGGATATTCATCAGTACCACCTTCATGATCCTCTTCATTCTCATCATCACTTTCAATTATTCCACCTGCAAAATCATTGCTACTACCAGATTCATCATCAAAATCCTCTATAACTCCCCTCAGACACAGAACTTTATTGACAGCACACCTCCTCACCTCTTCATCTTCATCAGCCAGCATTCCAACTAAAATATTTTCACCATGAGCAAAATAGCTGTTATTGTTTAATACGTCATAACAAATTTCTCTAATTTTCCTGTCAGGGAATTTATTTACTCTGGATCATATTGAATAGGTTTCTTGACCCATCACTTAGCCTCTTATTAGCCTTGATATTGAACCAACTGTGAAAGTATACTGTGATGATGAATTCTACTATGATTTTGAGGTTCTTACTGGGTCTTTTTTGTGAAACATAAAAGCAAAGAATTCTACAGGCTAAGGTGAGCCATCGAGAGTGATTTAGCAGGCCAACTTCTAAGAGTGCAAGGTCTTCATCCACTTCACCAGTAATAATTGCCCAGCAGATGCAGTATCCATAGTATTGGTCTGTTGATAAATTATTGACCACTTCATTTGGTAGAAGCACAAATGCAGGATAAGGTATAGATTTGAAGTCCACAACATTCCATTCTGACACATCCCCATTGAGCTGAGAACCAATAGGGCCAGAAAATTTGTCTGGACTTTTTGTTGTCCCATCTAAAGTTATGAAGATGTGTCTAAGTGGCAATTCATTTAGATGCAGAAGACAAATATCCCACTGAAGAGGTTGCCCTAAAAACATTTCCAAATATCTGATTGACCCATGCATATGTCCTGTGTTAGTATTTGTCCCATCTGCTTTAACTAAGTTTAATTTGGCCTCAAGTTCTGTCCCTTTAATGATCTTATAAATGCCATGAGCAATGTCAATGCCTTTGCCACTCTCTGGGGTAAAATGGTTGAGGTAGAAATCATCTGAAAATAAATGTAATTAATTTTACAATTAAATGAAAAAGGAAGGAATAAAGTTAACTGGACAGTTGTCACTTAAAAAGAAAATTTTTTAAGTAATTGAAATATTACTTTATAGTACAGTAATATAACAGCATAATGCCTATAACTGTATGACAATCATTTCCATTTACCTGGCTCTCCAGTAATGACATAATGTTCCTCTAGGATTGTGGATGTATAATACTTTTCATTTACTTTGTTAATAGCAAGTGTAGCATCCTTTCTACCGTCAAAGCCAATGCCAGTCACTTTTTCAAATATCACTTCTTCTTCCTTCTTCCTTTCAGCTCTCAATTTAGCTCTCCCTTCTCAACTTGTTTCTGAAAAGTATTTCAAAAATATTGGCCATGCATTACTGCATTAGCATTATACAAATATACAAAATACAAATGTCAGTGTCCTGTTTGAAACTAATTAATATAAATACAAAATAGAAATTTTGACGCTAATTAAAAATAATAGTAAATCTGGTGATTTAGAACTTATAGCAGAAGCTAAGAAATGTAATATCTAGAGTGATTAAAAACATACTTATCAATAACATTTTGTATGTTATCTGGGGTGATTACTCCAAAGTCCACCAATGTAGCAGAACCAATAGCCGCTCCTGCTCTATCACTTACTTGATATCTGTTAGGATATTTAAAGTAGATTTACATATCTATTGTCAATGAATAATTTATTGGTAATCTTAATCTCTTAGTCACAATGATTTCACTTTAAGCTGTATTAAAAGATTTATCTTTCAGTACTATACCTGTCACATGCTTCAGCTAATGAGTTCTTTCAGGGTACAGTAACCATGCCTAGTTGTTTTCTGTCCTACAAAGTGATTATATTTCATTACACTATAATGTATCTTTTATCTATGGATCTCTATATGTAAATTGAAATTCTTACAAAAATGAGAAAATACTAAAATATTACTTATCATTAACATCATTAATAGTGTATTATTGATATTACTAACTTATTAAATGCACTTTAAAAATTGTAGCAAATTATTATTAATTGATAATATTAATAATTGATAATTAATTAATATTAATTAATAATTTACAACTTGAAATTCAATCAACAGACCTACCTCATAAAACTGGTAATCAGATTCAGTCATTTTTAGTAAGTGCTTTTTCTCTGTATCTGCCAACAGTTTGTGATCATGTTGATATATGTCAAATAAAATGTTTACAGTTTTCAGAAAATCATCCAGATCTTGATGATATTTAGGTCCGCTTTTCTTTTTGTCATACTTCAGAAGGCAGTTGAATTCCTTTATTTGGGTTTTCAGTCGGCTCTGTATGGCATTTACTGATATTGGATAAACATTATATGTGACCCACAATTTATGCAATTCCTCAGAAGTAGCTCTCAGTACAGCATCTGTTTTATAGTCTCTGAAACACAAACACCTTTCAATAACTTGCTTCAACGTAGGCAATTTCCCTAAAGGAAACTGTTCTGCTGGCATAAAACGTACATCACCAAGTACTTTAGCAACTGTTTTCCTTGTAGAAGTCATACTTTATATTGCAAATGTTGAATTCAATGACAAATTGCAGTTGGAAACTTATAACAAAGGCACCTGAAAAAAAAAGTTTTCAATTTATTACGTTTAAAAAAAGTTCATGAAGCAGCCCCACCCTCTATTCTTTAATCAAGCATAATGGATGCAAGATAACAAGGAAAAGTCATATCATGTGATCACTATGTCCATGTCAACATCCTTTTAGGGCAATGTTAGTAATCAAAAAGCCAAATCATGCTTATTTTAGAATTTCTTTTGTCACTAAGGTCCGTCGAAAGGGGGTCTATGGGCCCCAAAAATTAGTTTTTCTAAAATAACTCAAAAACTAAAGGTTTTATGAAAAAATACCACTCTTAATAATTTGTTCTAAATCAAATTCTGCATCTTTTGGTATGCAAACCATCTCTCTAGCATGTTCAGAAGAAGAGATATTGCCATTTTCCTGATTTTGCTAGTGCGGCATTAGATGTTTTTACAAAAATGGGGGTGGCCAGACACATGTTGGTGGCCACCAATTATTTTTTTCAGGAATCTTATTTTTATATCAAAAGCCAACTGTTAATGACTCTGATTAATTCTATCTTGAGTTTCAGCCCAGCCTAAATTTTATAACAGGATACAGTAAAACCTGCGTTATCTGGCAATCAACTATCTGGAAAACTTTAGAAACCAGCAAATTTCATATTAGGCCAATACAATTCACCAATCTAGAAACTGGGAAGCTCTCCGATGCCATCCGGAAAAATCTAGAACATCCTTAACATTTTTAATAAAATAAGACTAAATTTTACTTGTTTCAATTGTCCCATACATACTTAGCATAGTGTTTATGTTGATTACAATATAGTTTACATTGGTGTACAGTGCAGTATAGCCAAAATTGAGTTTTACTATTATTGTCCATTGGTTTTTCCTAGGTTAATGGTACACTCAGATAACTGGAAAATTTAGACAACTGGAATGGCCTAATTCCCAAGCTTGCTAGATAATGAAGGTTTTACTGTATAAATTTTAGGTAAAAGTAGCTTAAAACTAATCAAAACCTAAGGGAAAATTATTGAATGCCCAGTTAGGTCAACTGTATGCCCTTGATGATTGGTTAGGTTAAGTTATGATATTTTTGTTAGTTTTAATGAAAATATCATGACGACAACCCATCATCAAGGGTGTACAGTTGACTTAACTGGGCATTCAATTAACTTAACCAGGCATTCAATAATTTTCCTGTAGGTTTTGATTAATTTTAAGCAACTTTTACCTAATAATTATATCGTGTTATATGTGCTCTAGCAAATTTGGTGGGGAGATAACATATTGACACTATATCAAATTTGGTGGGGAGATAGCAGTCTGCTAAACTGAAAAGATCCCCTTACAGTAAGCAGTTTAACACGAGTTCTGTGTGCAAAGGTTGTTCCTATACATTTTGTGAAGCTGTTGTAAAATTTTCTGTAGATGAGGATGCAACCTTTAAATTTTTCTGTGATCACAGGATTTTAAGCGAATTGTTGTGCAGGACAAACGTCCCACAACAGTGGTAGTTTGGTTAATTTAATTTTTTTTTTTTTCATTTGAGTCATTATCTATTGAACTATATCAAATACTTAGGAATTTTAAGAATACTATCTGAAAGAAACTGAACATTTGAAAAATGGTGATGGGCAAAATCTAGGCAGTTTCAGGTCACTGTACGGTACCCTGCATAATTCCTGGATTAAAACAGGCATTAGAGTTAGTTTACCAAGATGATAATTTAGTGTATGGGGAAAGACTGTATGAGAAGTAAAAAAAAAACTTAGCCATGGTCAACAGGCGTGTCATTTTTTCTGAACAGGACGTCCTATCCGCAGATGGGATGACAAGTTAATGGATAGGATGCAAAAAGTATATTTGCTGTGGTTATATGGCTAAATTATTGGCAGAAATAGATTCAGCATAAATGATTTAACTTAAATTCATATTTTAGTAAAAGATATCTATTGCAAATAAATTAGAATTCATCCTGTTCATATGTTGATGTCATTTGGCAGCTAATGATGCTCCTATACGGCCTAGGCCTACATCAATGGCTTGTTTGAAGACTTGGTTGAGCGATTCACAGTTGTTGTTTGTCCATCATGTGAGTGGTGTATCTAGATTCATTGTGTGTGATATACTTTTTGCATCCTATCTGCGGATAGGACATCCTGTTCAGGAAAGAGACATGCTGATGGTCAACCTACATTTGAGAAATGATTGTCATGAAATATTGATAAAATGGTGGTAATTAGATACTGTACCTCGCTAAGAAGTATCATTAATTGTATGAAGTTCACCCATGTACTGATTCCTGATGCCAAATGATTCCTTTCACGCATGTGGCATATTTATGTAACTATAAAACAAATTATTAATGGAGATATAGAGGGGAGTAAATCATTCTTCACACTATCTATCAAAGTTAGGACTGTTAATGGCATATATATATATATATATTTTTTTTTAACTGCAAACAACACATGGTATAATTAACCCTTTGCCTGCGGCAAAACAATGATTTCTATAGCCATCTTTAAAGAGACTCTGCCGCAAAACATATATATATATATATATATATATATATATATATATATATATATATATATATATATATATATATATATATATCTCGAGTGAGAGGGAGAATCTAAATGAACAAAAAAGTTTAATTTATAGATCTTACCTGTTTCATATGGCTGATGGATATATTTGGGAGTCACTCACATCCATATAAATATATATGCCCAGGACTTGTGACCTGGGTGTAGTTTACCACCCTCCCACCCTAGTGATGTGAGTCATTTTTTATTGTCATTTTTTTTGTTTTTTTTGTCATTTTTTTTGTTTAAAACGAAGATAGTCTGTTTTTTTTGTTTTTTATTGTTTTAAACTTATTCCATATTTTTCTTCCTTTAATCTAATAAGTATATTAGTATTACCTATAATTTACTATACTACCATGCTTATACAGTTATACCTAGTATATATAGTCATCTTTTAGAAAAACTGAATCACGCAAAAAGTATATAAGAGAAAGGAAAAACAAACCCTCATTTTTTATATGTATATATATTTTTTAACTAGAACATAAAACATTCTTCCTTGTTTCAAACAATATACATAATTGTGATTGGCAAGAGTACCAGTATATATATTCCAGATAGAAAAAAAATATTCACCTTTTTTTGAACCTTTTTGTTAACCTAATGTTGTTTAACCTTCATTTCCATGGAAGAATCATCACTAGATTGGGTAGAGCATATATGCTAGTTTCAATATCACAGGTACTGGTATAATATACATAATAAAAAATACATAATACTGGTATAAAACAATATACCCTATATAATTGTGATTGGCAAGAATACCAGTGTGTGTGTGTGTATATATATATACTCCAAATAGAAAAATAAAAAAAAATAAAAATATTCATCTCTTTCTTTAACCTTTGTGTTAACCTAATGCTGTTTAACTTTCATTATCTGATTCTATTTCCATTGAAGAATCATTATCACTAGATTGATTAGAGCATATAGTTTCATATCACAGGTACTGGTACTTATTGCAGATTTGGATGTTGACGAAGCCAATGTAGCACCATGTTTTTCTCACTTTCTTGGAATTTTGCATTTTGGGATATAAATACTAGCTTTGCTGCTCTGTCTGTGCTTAATCGTTTCTTTTGGCTGTATGGATATTACTGGATGTGCTAAATGATTTCGGAGGTAATGAAAGGGCGAAATAGAGGTGTATGAGTTTGTGTAGGTATATATGTGAGTATGCGTGTGTACATGACTCCAGATTTGAAAAATTTACTGGAGCACAGCTCTGAATTTACTTTTTTTCCCCTTACACCACTAGATAGGTTAATGATAGTAAACTCTTGAATTGATGACATACCAATTACAAATTGTTTTAGCTAAACATAATAATACAATAATGTACAGTTTATAACTCGCCTTAAGTTTATTTATTCATTGCAGCAGCAATGTATTGATTTACACTTGCTTAAATGGGCTATGGAAATGTCAAATTTGTTGCTTTTTGCTTTATTAGATTTGGATGCAACACTTGAACTTGAAGGCATATTTTGACTCTTCTCTTTATTAACCACAACAGCTTGGTGAGTTTCTTTTGTTAGGCGCAAAATTGCATTCAATGTCTTCTGGATTTGGGAATTTTCAAATTCCTCTAAAGCAGTTTTGTTAGTCTGATGCGCAGATTCCTCACTTACCTTTTGTGAACAAACTAAATGACTGCTTTGCCGTATCTCTTTGCTGCACTTCATCCTGGTATTTCTTTACTGCAATATCTAAGCTGTGGGCCCAAACTCTGGGACCTCTTGTATTGTAACAAATATTTTTTTTGGAATTAAAATGTTCCTCCCAGTTTTGCTTCTTTGAATATTTGTTCTTGCATTGACCACAAAAGTAACCCCTTTTAACACCCTCACTTTTCTCTCCAACTTCATCAATATTAGGATCCATTATTGATTATTGACTACCTGAAAAAATACAAAATAAGTAAAAGTTAGTAAATATAGTATGGTAAAAGTGAGTAAAAGTAAGTAAATATAGTACAATGAAAGTAAGTAAAAGTAAGTGCTTTAAACTTAGTAAAAGTAAGGAAGAGTAAGTAAAAGTAGGTAAGTTAAAGTAAGTAAAAGTAAGTTTAAACTTAACTAAACTTTTCAATTCTAGAGTCATGGTGGATTACTTAAAACCGCACAAGTAATTATCTGGCCAATTTATCAAACCTGGCCGAGATCAATGGAACATAGTCCAATCCTGATAATTTTATATTAAAAAAATATACGTTTTAATAAAATTTTAATTATCAAAACATTGAAGCTTAACAAAAAATAAAAATAATTGTTAAATATGGAATTACCAACTAAACTTAAAATAACTAAATTTGTAATTTAAAAAAATTGGTTTGTACAAGAACGTATACGCAAAAAAATTGCATAACGTCTAGCGGATGAACAAAACCCAAACCCAAATTTACTTTTTCTCATGGTCAAATTTACTGGAGCAATGCTCCCAAGATCCCAGGAATCTGGAGTCATGCGTGCGTATGTATCTGGAATTCTGGATGTATGTGTGTGTATGGGGTATATAATAGATATAAATGTGTATATAAGTATTTATGTATATATTGGTATATATGTATATGGGTGTATGTGTATGTATATATATGATGGTCTCGGGGGGGAAAATATGTCATCGCGGGTCTAAAGGATAGTTAAGTGGGAGATTCAAAATCCGAGGCATGGATGGGAGAGTCCTGGAAAGGTTGGACAATGGGCAGTCAGCTCCCAGCCAGTGTTCTCGCAAGTTTAACGGATCTAAGATACAAGACTTTCAGTGCAAGAAAGAGGCCAGTTTTTTTCTGTAAATAGGCTGAAAAGGACATTCTATACTGGTACCATATGGCCTATTTTATTATTTATTTATTTATTTTTATAATATATATCATTGCAAAAGTATACCTTATAATTAAATTGGCAATATCTATATTAATTATTAAAAAAAACAAAAAAAAACAATAAAAAACAAATAAAACAATAAAAAAAACAACATGGACCTAAAAAAAACCGTTTTTTAACATCACTATCCCACCCATATATCAACAGTTTATTATTCTGGAAGAGTTTCTTCAATATGATATAGCTTGAAGCATGGTGTTACACATAGTGTAATGTTGCATACATCGCACTGGTAAATGCTTCTCTTCACTTTCTTCTTGAGGGCACAATAGTGGCACCTTCTTTGTACCCTTATTTCATCGCTTTCACCTTTTTTGGTGATTACAGGGAAATGTCTTCCTGTAAAGCGAGTTGGACATGGTCCCATTGTTGCTGTAGGAACTTTTCTAACCTGAACATCTTTGGCATAATTCTGCAAAAGCTCCTCAGTTAGTTGTATTTTAAAGTCTAGAAATGTCTTCCTACCCCCATTTTTTTTATAGATGCAATGTGCATTTTGGACTGAGATTTCAACGATCCTAAAGAAGACTCTTGTAATATTTTTTCACTCCTTTTCTGGCAAATGATGCCGCAGATGTTATTTGGTCCATGAGATCAACTCCTGCCATATGATGCTTTTTATAATTGATGCACACAGTTGGCTTCAGTGTTTCCTTTCCAACAACAGTTACTATTTGCATTGAATCATCGTAGAGAGTGCTGAGCATGTTTACATATTTTTTGTCCCTCCATTTCATATGCATCACTTTTCCAAAGTACTGAGTTGTAGTTTCCCCTTTCTTAAATTTAGCAGAAGCCACTTGAGGTGAAAGATTTTTTCTGTTGTATCTGACTGTGCCAACAGCACCAGTTTTATGTGCAATCAGAATATTATACAGTTCAGGAGAGGCATAGAAATTGTCCATTCCAATGCAGTAACCCTTGTTTAGTAGAGGTTCTGCTAGATGAAGAACAATTTTGGTAGGTTTAGTCAATTCAACATTTACTAAGGGAATATCATATGAATAGTGAGTCATTTTTCCACTATAAACAGCCATGTTCCAAACATATCCTGATTTCGCCTCAGCAAGAACATGTTTTGATTCCAAACCTGGCTCTTTTTAGGGGAATGTATCTTTTTCATCTTACTTAGCCTTCCTTTCCAGAGAAGAAGAGATTCATCAATGCTTATATTCTGCTCTGGAGTATAATTTGCTTGGAACTTTTGTATGAACATTTTTAAGATATTTCTGAATTTATACTGTGGATCATTTTCACACTCTTCATCCAAAAAATTTAAATATTTCAATAGTAGCAAGAATCTATCATGAGGGATTACCTTGCTAAAAATTGGCGTAAGCAACAGTTGATTTGTTGGGTGGTGCATATCAAGCTGTGGCTTCCGTATAATACCTTGAAGTATAACTAAGCCTATGAGAGTGAGAATTTCTCCTTCATTTGTTTCTTTCCACATAAGGTCTACTTTTCCTTCTCATTTTTCCAGAATGTTGTTTCTCCTTGATATATTTAGAAGCATACTTATTTGTTTCATCTACTATAAGTTTCAAAATATCACCACCTACAAATGATTCAAAAGTTTCAATGGGACTAGTTCCATTATCAAGATGAATCTTTACACCGGCATCTCCACTAAATTCAAAGTTATTCCTACATGTGGATGGCTGATCAAGCCAACACTGAGTAACAGGTTCATCATTATCATTGTCACTCAATATCCCGTTCATCTCATTATCACTCTCACTACCTACACTGGATTCATCACTATCACTATCATCATCTTTATCATCGTCCAAATCATGCATAAATTCATCATCCAAATCTAACTCGTAAAGCAGTTTCAACATATCCTCTGTGTTACCAAATTTTTTCCTACACTTTTCCTGCACATGTGACATCTTATGAGGGGTCCAATACAGTATTTTGGTTACATTCAATTTTTGAGAGCATCTATATTTAGACTGCCAGCAGAATTGGTCCATAAGTCAGACAATCTATATATAGTTAGGCTGCATAGAAAGGGTTACTGTAAAGAAAATGCTTGTTTAGAAGAGTGTCTGCACAAGGAGGAGAGAAAACGAGCAATAAAAAATGAGGCGCCTCCCGGGAATTGAAACCAGGATCATCCGATTGCCAGTCAGATATGATAACCACTACATCAAGGTCCTCGATTAATCAGCTTAATTTTTCTACATATGAGCAGAATTGAATGCCCTTTTTGAGGGGCACCTTCTCATGCTGTATATATATACATTTTAACTGCAAACAACACACAGTATAATTAATGTAAAGAACGATGCTTGTGAAGAAGTGTCGTTCTTTACATTAATTATACTCTGTGTCATTTGCAGTTAAAATATACATACATACATACATACATACATGGTGTGAGAAGGTGCCCCCTCAAAAAGGGCATTTGATTTCGCTCGTATGTAGGAGAATTAAGAGTTCTGATTAATTGAGGACCTTGGTGTAGTGGTTATCATAGCTGACTGGCAATCGGATGATCCCAGGTTTGATTCCTAGGAGGTGCCTCATTTTTCATTGCTCGTTTTCTCTCTTCTTATGCAGATACTCTTCTAAACAAACATTGTTCTTTACATTATATATATATATGGGATTGAACTCAGAATGGTCCCCTGAGGTGTTTTCATGATACACACAGACTGTGCAATGTGCATGGAACAAGGAACTCTTCTGGGAAAATTAAATCTGAATAAGTAATGGTTACCCCTTTTTCTTTGATATATTCAATCCATCATGAATGCAATGAGTCTTTTGCTTATATTGAGGTTCTGAATATAGTAGGCTACCCGTAGCTGTAACCCCTAGATCTTGTTCCAAAGCTGGATCCTATCTGCTTTGCAGATAGCTAGTGAGGGAAGCTATATTTTTGGGGCCTCTCTGTGAGTGACCCATTGCCCATGTCAGGCTAACATCATGAAAAAGAAAAAACTATAGTGTTTGTTATTTATTTACCATTACTTAATTCAGACCATAGTGGATTTAATTTTCCCAGAAGAGTTCCTTGTTCCATGCATGGTCTGTGTGTATCCTATACATACATACATACATACACAGTCACTGCCTTACATAAGGGTTTCATTCAGGAAGGCTTTATGCAAGTCAATTTTTCCGTAAGTCGGAATTGACCCTTCCATAGGTAATCATTGAACACAAGATACAATACTTTTTTATAAATTAAAAAACTAAATACAGTATAGTAGCAATTAAAGCATAGGAAAGATAATTAAGTAGTTCAAAATTCTGTACTGTCCTGCACTCTTATGATCACTTGGGCGCTTTCCAATCATTATTGCAACACAATTAAGGGTGATTTTACCAAAAAAGTCTGGAGATGATGCAGAGGGGGTTTATGGGAACATTTACGTAAAGTTGAATTTGCAAAAGTTGAGGCTTACGTAACCTGGGGAGCATCTGTATTAGGGTGTTCCACTTTTATCAAGTTGTGAATTTCACTACACTTTGTTCTTCCCCATACACCTTATGATCTGTAAAGCATATGTATCAAATTTGAAGCAAATTGAACACCATTTAGAGGTTGCACACTTAAGTCACCTCTAATACCAAGTAGCCCTTTGTAACCAAATCTTGAGAATGTCCCAACTTCCAGCATATTGTAATGTCTTCTTTACTTTCACAGGTGCAAAAAGTGTTGAAAATGAAAAGAAAGAAGATCTGGCTGATTGAAAAGACTCCAGTTGAAGAGCTCTTAGGAGTAAGATTGCCATCCCGGGAGCAAGTCCTCCTCTGCTTTATGTACCATCACCTGGAGCTGAAGGAAACAATCCCCCTTGCCATCAAGTCTACGAGTATCAAGCTTCAAGAAGTTTGGAAGGCAAATATCCCTGTAAAGAGAGAGGAGAACAGAGCTGCTATACTAAAGCTGTACAAAGAGTACCAAAACTTGAAGGAGAAGAAGTTGAGAGAGATGGACAAAGCCATTATGAAGCGTCAGGTGTGGAATGGAGACCTTGCTGACCTTTTCAACATCGCTTGTGAAGGTGTGATGAGCATGAGTTAAATTCTGGAGGAGGACAAGATTTTCTTATCCTCCTAGAGGGAGGACAGAATGAGTTCTTCAATGGCTGGGGTGGATAGGAAACACACCATGGCTGTCAAACGGAAAGAAGCAGCAGCTAAGAAAGAACTTTGAAAATGAAAGCATGCTGAAGAAGCTGAAAAGATCTCAGAGAAAATGAAGCTGGATAGCACATCCTCTAGCTCACCAGTGACAACAGATGATGATGATGATGAAGATTTTGCTGCTCCATTGGCCTCTAAGTCACCTCGTCGTTCCAAGAACACACTTGATCCAACACTCGTGGCTACTTGGGATAGAGAACAACTCTCTATTCAACAAGCAAGCATTGCTAGAAGTCTCGGACAAGATGTATCGCATTGTGAAGTTTCTCACAACCCCCCCTTGATTTTCAAATCCCCCTTTTTGGGGGTTGTGGAGTTTTTCACAAAAAAAAACCTCACCCTAATTTTCAAGTCCTATCTGGTTCTTCTCACAAGTCTTTCTCTCCCGCAGGAGTTCAGTTAGGCTCATAAAAACCTCGCGTTAACATCCAGACTATTTACAATACTGATGTGTCCTGTTGGAAGCCAAGGAAATGTGGAAAGCCTTTAAAGGTATGGGTCTTTGTAATCCTTGGCTAGAGTATAATAGATTTGTTCATAATCTCTATTCCCAGTTATTGTGGTGGTGTCATTTGTATTTCACCATCATTATCATGGTTAATTATTATTATTAAGAGTAGACATATATATAGGTTGTTGAAACTGACTGAGTATAGATAGGTTTGCCACCTGTCATGTAACTAGCTAGAGAACCAATTATCATTATTATAGGTCACCAGTCATATTATTCCAGAGTTAGGTTTTTGCCCATGCTTGTTTGGCAATGATTATAGGTTGATTAACTCATGTGAGATAGGTTTGCCATAATTGTCAATGTTTTAGTTATTATTTTTTATGTTGGTTATTTATTATTTATGTGCTTTGATTTCATGAGTAAATTATGTTTTCCAGTGATCAATTATGAAGTCATGATTCCAGTTAATGTTTGTGGTTAATTGCCTGTTATGTTGTTATTATTGTGATTAATGGTGCTAGATGCATGTAACTAATAATCTTGTGTTGTCTAGGCAACCTTGGGATTCAACTCACGTGGTCCGGATTCATCAGGCTTGGATTGTGGGTCCCATCCAGTGGGAGCTACGCAGTTTGTGTCAACCACTGTTGGCCACTGGATCTGCCCTGAAATCAGGCCTGTGACCCTAACCCTACTAACTAGCCAGCCAATAAAGGAATTGGAACTCAGGTCATAAAAGGGGGGGTCAAGTTTGGAGGGTAGTTAAGCTGGGACAAGGGTTAACATTCTGTGCAAGTCATTTCCGGTACTTGTCTCCCACTTGTTTTCTATCCTTTCTGCCAAATCTCACTAAGGGTTATTGGGGCTCCAGGTGTTTTGTCAAGTGCGATGCATTGCCAGTCCTTTTGTTATGTTTATACTGTCACACTGAATAGTTGTTTATTTCAGATATAATAAGAGAAAAAACACAAGTAGTTTACTTCTATTAGGTCTACCTTTGAATTCTAGCCCTTTCTTGGACCCTGAGCGGTTGGGTCTCTTACTCAGTGGAGAGTCAGATTGAGACACCTGCACTAGGGGAAGTCCTTTACAGTTAATGTGCGAGTCGGACCTGAATAATCTGGAAATAAACCACTGACCAGAGAGGCCTTCCTAGATACCAGAGGAGATTACATCTTTGCCCAGTCTCTTGACTGTTCCGAACCCAGAAACGTAAAAGGTGCTGGGTGGTTGGAAAACAGATACTCGGGGACTACGGCCTACGCCGCCACCGTAGCATACTTTTTGGCATCCCCAGCGGGATTAGTTGAGAGATTGGTTGAAGATAGTAAAGTTTAAAAAGGGGAACAGGGGAGAATGTCGAACCCAGAGATGACCCAGAGTATGAGGTTGCTGAGAAGTTAGTGGACAGCTTGGTGAGGGGGTAGTGGCATCCGCCACCCAATCCCCACTGAGAGATATTGAGGATCAACTCTGAATTACCGGTCTACTACTGCGGGTACAACTCTGACCAGGATGTGTATGCTCTCAGAAGAGTGGCATTGACAGTAGCCACCTGGTTAGAACAAGTGAGCAGCCCTGAACAGCCCAGGTTTCGAATAGACGATGGAGCCAATGGCCCTGCTATGAACTGGGGAGAAAGAGAATGATGGGTCCCTCCCAGGAGAGTGATTCATTGGGACAGAAGCCGAAGACCTGAACCGACTACCAGGAGCCCAAAGGTGGGCCAAATCACCCCCTACCTTTCAGGCTTCAGAAAGCCAGCCCAGACCAACAGTCAACCGGAGACCTCCTATGAAGTTTCACCGAGAGCTTGGGGAGACAAATGGGGAGGATGAACCAGGGACATTTACCGCAAGAAAGGGGCCCCACCCACCCAGCCAACCACTGCCAACATTGGCAACAGAGCAGCTCCTGGAACGCCTTGCTAAAGCTCTAGAGAAACTAGATGGGCGCCGCTTTCCTCAACCATTGCCATTTGATATATCAGATGGGAGCATTCGAAGAATTTAGGAAGGAGTTTGAGGATTATGCTGACAATACAGTAGCAGGAGGACACAACTACTGGAAAGCGGCATTGCGAGAGTGTCTTATGGGAAGATGAGAGGGGGTTTTGATTTAATTGACCGACCAGGGATGCCATACGGAGTTGTCAGGAAGAGACTGCAGACTTACTACAGAGAACTCCATTCTACCGTGACAAGAGACAAGCGAGAGGCATTTACTAATGCTCAATTACGACCCAGTGAGACCTTATACCAGTATGCAACCAGGTTAGAAACTGTGTGGATGGCTGCAATGCCCGAAGTAGAAGTGGATAATTGCCGAGAACTGATTTCAAAATTTCTTAGCACTGTTCCAGATGCATTTTCCGTGAAGATTGAAGTTGCCCTGGCCACGGCACGATGACGCGTGGAGCTGGGACCCAGTTGAATTGGCCAGCAGTGAGAGAATTGGCAGCTAGTGAGAGGGAACCTCAGGGAAATCTTTAGCCTTATCTAGACCTCTCCCAGCCTGCAGGAGGCCTGGAACATAGGAATGTCCCCTTTGGTACTCCAACCACCACCAGGTGGCCAGAATACAAGGTCAGTTAGTGATCAAGGTCAGCCCCAAAGGAACCCAAACCAACAAAATCACCAGTCTCACCCTCAGTTGCGGGCCTGCAGCAGGGTTCAGGACCAGCCAGCCATCTAACCACCCCTCCACCACCACCATCTGATCGTCCCTGGGTGAACTGTAATTACTGTGGAAGGAGAGGTCACCTGGAACGGGATTGTCGTCGGCGTTTAGGAGTGTGTTTGCGGTGTGGTGAGCGGGATCATTGGGTGTCACGATGCCCTTACCCACCTAATGGGTATGGTCATAGCCAGCGATCACGCCAGCAGAGTAGGCCCAGTTCAAGAGCACCGAGTCCTACCATCTCAAGGGAACCAGTTCCTGGGCCTAACCAGACCAGCCCACGAGGGACTGAGCCAATCAAGAACTGCGCCCTTTAAACCAGTAGCTCTGAGGCCAGAGGGGAACCCCCAGAGCTCCTAGCAGGACGAATAGTGCCCCTAACTAGTGGCCCAATACCAGAACAAGAATTTATGGGTGAAGTACAGATGGGGGGAGATCCAGTGTGTGTCAACCCAGTTTTGCCTGTGAGAATGAATGCGAGTGCAGTTCCTTTTGTCCCCCAGAGATATGAGGCAACAGAGCTTTTCCCATCTTTTGGTGGGAGGAATGAATCATTGATTGTAAATCCTGGTACTGATTGTCCTGATAGGTCCCCCGTTAGTTGCGAGCCTGCTAGTAATAACCTAGGGTATCCAGGTCCATTTGGTCTGGATGAGAGTGTAAATATTCCTGAAGAGTCTGATAGGGAGCAACCCCCTGACCAGAATAATGAACCCGAAGCTGATGCTCCCGAAACGTATTTGATAAATAGTAATGTCTTTGACACTGATGGGTTGGATGAGGATGACTGGACAGTTAGCGCCTCAATCTTTACTGAAGGTGGATATACGGTTGAACATTCGGAGAACTACTTGGCAGTACTTGATTCCGGAGCTACAGTTGGAATCTTGGATCACTCAGTGGTAGAGGAACTGGAGTTAACTCCAGAGATGCAGAGCTGTAACTTGAGGATTCGAGGGATTGGAGTGAACAACCATATTAAACCACTGGGGGTGATTACGCTGGGGTTATCGATTCATGGAGTGGAAATGGAGCCTGTTCTGTTTGCAGTGGTAAAAAGGTTGAAGTTCCCAGTTGTATTGGGAATGAATTTTCTTGTTGAAAACAGTCTCCGAGTTAATGTGAAAAGGAAAAGGATAACACGAGCTTATAAAGATGGGCATATGGAGGAAATTTACTTGAGGAGTGAGAATGCGCCATGTAGAAGGGTGATCCGGAATGTTTCCTGTTATGCATCAGCCGATGTGAAATTAAGTACCTGCAAATATCACAGAGTTCCTGTACAGTTTCCTTGCTTGAATGAATCGAAGGTGAAGGAAGACTGGAGTACTGTTTTGAGGATGATGATGGAGATTCCCGACTCCAGGGGAAAGTGTATGGTCACCCTGGGTTAGTGGATGGATTGGCTGGGATGACAGAAGTGTTGGTAATGAAGTGACCCCAGAAGCCCAGAGAATCAAGGCGGGTGACCGGATAGGGACTATAAGATCAATAGTCTATGAAGAAGAACTGGACTTTACAGTAGCTGAAAGTGAGAGAATTGAGGCGTTCATGACTGGAGCCCAAGCTGAACAACCAGGCTGGACCGAAGAACGCCTACGGACTGAAATAACCATGTCACCCGAGTTGAAGTTCGAAGAGAGGGAGAAGGTCTTACAAATGTTGGCGCGCCGGGAGAAAGTGTTGAGTCAAGGGGATGATGATGTAGGTTTTGTGAATTGTGTACCACACCGGATAGAGTTGTATAACGATACCCCTATCCGACAACGACCCCGTAGATTCCCAGAACCAGTCGCAGAAGCGGTGGAAGCCCAGTGCCAGGAATTACTGTTGCTTGATATCATAGAACCTAGCATTTCCCCATGGAGTTCACCTGTTGTCCCTATCCGGAAGAAGGATGGCTCAATTAGAATGTGTGTGGACTATCGAAAATTGAATGAAGTGACCATACCAGACCGATTTCCAATGCCCAACTTAACGGATGCAGTTTTTAGTCTTCATGGAACCTGTTACTTCACTTCCCTGACATGGTCCGAGGTTATTATCAAATGCCAATTGCCGAAGAGAGCCAGAGAGCACTGCTTTTTCAACCACCAGAGGGCATTGGCAGTTTAAGCGACTGAGTTTTGGATTAAAGAATGCTCCTGCTAGTTTCCAACGGATGGTACAAGAAGTGTTACATGGTTTTCCAAGAAGTAGAGTTATCATCTACATTGATGATATCCTAATAATGGGCGAGTCGTTCGAAGAACATCTTCAACTGGTAGATAAAGTCCTGTATACTCTGGAGAAGTCTGGCATAAAGGTCAAACCTGTGAAATGTCAATGGTTCCAACCTGAGGTTGCATTTTTGGGACACTTGGTTGGGAGAGAAGGTTTGCGGAAATCCCCTGAATATATGCAGAAAGTGCACGAGTTCCCAAAACCAGAAACTGTTCGACAGATGAGGGAATTTCTGGGTTTAGTGAATTTCCAGAGAAAGTTTGTACCAGATTGTTCAGTGATAACAGTTCTTTGTCTCATTTAACTGGAGGTAGATCAAGAGAAAAATTGAAATGGACACTGGAGATGGACAAGGCTTTTACAACAGTGAAAGAGGCCTTGGTTAAGGAAGTGCAACTGTCCTATCCAGATTACAGACCTGAAGCTGAAAAATTGGAACTGTATGTGGATGCTTCCGGGGTTGGCGCTGGTGCTTGTTTGGGACAACAACAGAATGGTGATTTTAAGGTGATTGCTTATGCATCAATGACCTTTTCCAAGGCCCAGAGAATGTACTCAGTTATAGAACGGGAGTTGGCAGCCCTAAGATGGGGTGTGAAGACATTTCGCCCATTTCTATATGGTGTGCCTTTTGTACTGTATACAGACCATCAACCATTAGAATACCTGAGCAACATGAAGATTGTTGATAGTAGATTGGCCCGAACTTATGAAGATCTCGCTGACTTTGAGTTTGAAATTCGGTATCGCCCTGGGACTGAGAATGGAGCTGCAGATGCATTGTCACGAATACCACCTGCTGGGAGTGACCAACCGGAGACAGAACACCTCACTAATCGCTTACCACCTGGACTGCGAGTACTCATGAAAGTTGATGGAGGTGGTGATTCGTTGTTTATTAGCCTAGTACAAGTGTTGCAGGATCATCATTACGAGCATGGGCCACCTTGGAATCCTCCACAACACCCATTGGAATTACGGAGAGAGCTGATGGATGAATTGATCACCTTTCCCAAGAGGTATCGCTTGTCAAATAATGCCCGCCGCATAAAAGACCTGAAGATGATGAGACAACCTGGAGTGTTGGTAACTCCAGAAGTACTGTTAGCCGGCAAGCCATTGTTATTCCTTGAGGGTTTGGGTTCACTATGGTGTAAAGCCAGTTGTGTACGTTATGGATGTAACTGTCCCTGATACCCCAGAAAGAAGGGTCCATTTGCAGTGTATATCTGGAGTACATTACAATCCACTGATAGCACACAAGTGGTTTGCTGAGCCAGCAGAGTTGATGGTGGAACAGGTGGACACTATGGAGCAGGAAACTGGCCAGGAGGTAGCGGGAAAAAGTGATATAGCAGTGTGAAGGGAATTTGTTACTGCAGAATCCAGATCGGGAAGCCAGGGGTGAAAGGGTCACTTGTGGACACCAGGGAGGACCCGTTGCTTGGACTTGGGTACAGTTGGGTGCAGTCAATTACTGTGCTATGTTGGATTCAGGAGCAGAGATTAGCTTAGTATCCGAGTCAGTGGTCAAGAGTTTAAAAGCGAGAGAAGAGGAAGAAGTATCAGTACAGCCTTGCCAGATAATCTTGACTGGGATTGGTGTGAAATTGGTACCCTGTCAAGGACTAGTAAAATTGACTATTCAGGGTAGAGATGAAAAGATCCAACTACCTTTTGCAGTAGCCCCAGAGAATAGTCTCCCGTACTGTTTCTTGTTAGGTTCAAACTATCTAATTATGGCTGACATTGAAATGAAGTTTGATGTAGCTGCATGGTCATATGGAGACCCAGAGTTAGTGGAATGTTTTGGAGTAGAGGCGCTAGAGGAGGCAGCATGTATGGAGGAAGAGGTACCAGACATCGAAGCAGAGGAGCCAGAGTTGGGTTCAGTATTTGAGGAAGGCAAGAAGTGGATAGTGAACCGAGAGTTGCTTGACTCAGAATCAGTGATTCTAATGCAAAAACGGAACCGATTGTTGCGACAGGTGCATGGGCTATTGGCCCAGTCAAAGCCCCTACCAGAGGGAAAACCTGCCTTGAGGCCGTTTAAGCGGAACTGGCGGGAATTACAGTTAAGGAGTGGGGTGATAGTACATCAAAGTAGGACTGGGTATATTAGCTGTGTAGTACCTTCCACATTGCTCGTGGATATGGCCCTCAGTTTCCACATGGAAATGGCACATATTGGGCGTAATAAGTTGGTGGAAGCGTTGCGACTGTTTGTGTGGCACCCGGATTTGTATAAAGTAGCTAGTGACATCTGTATTACCTGTGAAACCTGTCAGTTGTATAAAGTAGCTAGTCAGCCTATCATCCCACCAACCTTGAAGATAAAAACTGAACATCCTTTTGAATTAGTGGCTGCTGATATTGTGGTTTTCCCACGCACCCAGCTAGGGTACCTTGGTTGTCTGGTGATGGTTGACCATTTTAGCAAGTGGGTTGTGGCTCGCCCATTAAGAACAAAAAGGTCATCTACCATTATCCAGTTGATGGAGCATGATATATTCCCCAACTTGTTAAGAATTCCTCGGAGGCTCCTGACAGACAATGGACCTGAATTCCGTTCGGAGGAGTTCCAAGAGTTCCTTGATCGCTATGGGATTATGCATGTTTATACTAGTCCACTTAAGCCTGCTAGCAATGGTGCTGTTGAACGTGTAAATAGAACAATTGGAGAGTTCTTGAGGAGCTTGGGACAAACAGGAGTGGAATGGGATACAAATCTGGTAACAGCTGTGATTACCTATAACAATACCTTCCATGCTGAAATAAAGACCACCCCTGCGGACTGTCTCTTGGAACAACGTCACCAGAATATTGCTACTGTAGTTGTTCCCCCTCAATTGCGAGAAATATGGAAGGAGGGCCATCCACGGTTTGCACCCTTCCAGGTTGGCCAGAAAGTAGTCAAGAAGATCATTACCAGTGACCGGAGCACCTCACGGAAGTTCTCCCCCAAGTATACTGGGCCTTACAAGGTTAGTCAAGTACACAGTAATGGAGTATCCTATGAATTGACCACATCAACTGTTGAGGGCACCCCCCGAGTTATAAAAGCTCATCATACCCATTTGAAGGCCTGGCATGAACCCCCAAAATATCTACAGAAGCATAGGAGGGAACAGGAATTGCAGAAAGTACCTGAGATGCCTGAGACCTGGATCCCGGACTTACCATCAAGTGCCGCACGCATACCCTTTCCCTGGCATAGGGGTGGCACCACTTTAGATGATGGCCCTGAATATTCCTTTGAGGGCTTTGGTACCCCTGAAGTGGAATCCCGGGTAGCTTTCATGGGGAACTCCAGTGTTGGGACCAGTGCTTCGGATACAGATGAGGAACACTCTTCTTCAGAGAAATATCACCGGTTGAATACACTCCTGAATGCGCGACAAAGTATTACCTGGAGAGACCCTTTGGTAGAGTATTGGGAGTATGATGGGACTAGTAATTTTAGTGCTGAGACAACTGCTGGAATGGAAGGGTGTCCGCCAGTGGAGCTAAACTGTGGAGATGTGCCTCCAATTACTCAGCATTCGGGGGAGACAGATTTTCAGACACCCGTTGAGGAGATTCAGGCCGGGGCATTTCCAGTGGGGGAGCAAGTTTTTCGAACTATGCAGGAGTCAGAAGGTAATGATATACCTTCACTTGGTTATGAGAATTCTCCGATTTTGGTAGGGTCATTAGAATCAATTTTCACAGTACTCCCATGAGTGAGTCTTGCCTCATGAGTCCCCAAACCATACCCCCCTTTCAAGAAAATCAGTTGTGGGGTGCTGGTTCTGAAAATGAGTCTGGGCAAACTGAGGTCCAGGGTAATGTGACAGATTCGCATGAATATCTGGACACACTGGAAGATGATGCTCCATTGGATGGATTAAAATTGGCCCAGCAATCATTGAGACTTGTACAACAGTCGCTAGATAGCTAATGATGCATTGAGTACTCTGGAGAATTCGTTCCTTGGGTTCACTGATTCCATGCCCGGCTCACCTCAAGTCCCTCAATCTCAGTCTTGCCATGTTAGTTTTAGCCCTGTGCAGTCAGGATTCACCACATGTCAGGAGATACTAAATGAGTATAGACAGAAGGTTCGTGCCTGGACTAGCCATCATCGTCATTTCCAAGCTGAGACCAAGACTTCACGATCAGAGAAACTTAACTTACCCCAGTCAGGGCTCAACCGGCCATTCACACGCTCCTGTGGCAATCCTGCAGAATTACCAAATGTACAACCACAGACCCTTGAGTACAGAATCAGAGGCAACCGAGTAAACTGAAGTGAAGTATTGTGGGTAAATCTGTTATAAAATACACTCTAAGATAACTAGATTTGGGGTTTTCTTTCCTGTGAGAGGATACCCAATGTACTCGGCACTCGAAAGGGATGTAAGAATGGATTATTCATTGATTTCTGCTTTATTTTTGGGTGTATAACCAGGGGAGGGGTAGTTAGTGAACCTTTTGTTCTGAAGGGGTCAATAATTAAGTGTTCTAGGGGAGTAAGCAGCCTGGAGAAACTTCTGAGGGAAAGATATGGGATGATGCATGCTACTGACTTGCGACTAATTGACATTCCAGTCGTTTGAAAAAAAGAAAAGGGGGGGTTAGAGTGAAGATTTGGCCCATTCTTTTCTTTCATTTGATTTCCTTTGACCGGAATACAGTGGCACTTCTAGCCTTGATTTGGTTTCCTTCTTTTCTTCTTCACTGTTCCTACTGATACTCTGGTTTAAAAAAAAAAAAAAAAAAAAAACCCTCCCAACTTGAATTCCCAGAGGATTTGAGTGAATACACCTGGCTGAAGTGGTGGAGGAACAAAGGGGTTATAGCCAGATTTCCCCCATGGTATAGTGTGGGAAGAACACTACAGTCAAATTTATGGGTCCTGGTCTCTTGATCCAGGGTCAAGGGAAATAGAGGCAGTGAAGTGAATCAAGCAAGAAAAACCCAGTGAATGTTGTGACCCAAAAAGGGGGTTGGAGGATTTCTGGGTAGAAACTGTAGGTTGTGCCAGAAGCAAGGAGGTGATACCCGTGAACAATGTGTAGATTAAGTGAAACAAAAGTGGTGCTTACAAAAAAAAAAAAAAAAAAAAAAACTGCCAGTATTTACCATGTACATATTGGGAATTAATGTACAATGTTAGTGGTACCAAATGGATTACTGTAATAATGAGATTTGGGCATTTGGCTAAGTTGACCTAGTTATGAAATGGTTTTTCCCTCTGTTATAATTGGCCAGTTTGAGTAAAGCAATTGTTATTAGATAAGTCTGTAATAATTTGTGGTACTAATGAGTTTTAATGTAAGTGTAGGTTAGCTAACTGGGAGGGTCAGCATGGTTTTGATGCAATAACTTTTATAATGTATACTCCCATGTTTAGATTGTCAAGCGATGCATTATCCTGTTAGGGACCATGAAGGAGGAAAGAATTGTGAGGGGGGTTTTTTCTTAGGGGGAAGGAATGTGGGGGTTGTGAAGTTTCTCACAACCCCCCTGAT
Organism: Bathynomus jamesi; assembly: GCA_023014485.1. Classification (NCBI taxonomy): domain Eukaryota; kingdom Metazoa; phylum Arthropoda; class Malacostraca; order Isopoda; family Cirolanidae; genus Bathynomus; species Bathynomus jamesi. Next base: position 1,066,302 of record JAJOZX010000677.1, read on the forward strand.
TTTCAAATTCCCCATTTTTGGGGGTTGTGGAGTTTTTCACAAAAAAAACTTCACCCTAATTTTCAAGTCCTATCTGGTTCTTCTCACAAGTCTTTCTCTCCCGCAGGAGTTCAGTTAGGCTCATAAAACCTAGTGTTAACATCCAGATTTACAATACTGGGTGTCCTGTTGGAAGCCAAGGAAGTGTGGAAAGCCTTTAAAGGTATGGGTCTTTGTAATCCTTGGCTAGAGTATAATAGATTTGTTCATAATCTCTATTCCCAGTTATTGTGGTGTTGTCATTTGTATTTCACCATCATTATCATGGTTAATTATTATTATTAAGAGTAGACATATATATTAGGGTGGTCCACAGAATGGGGTAAAAAATAGAAGTTCAATTTTCTTTCCTCCCAGGCTATAATCTGGTTCCTTTTAGCTAAAAAATATTTCATGTAAAATTTAAGGCAAATCAAATAACTTTTAGGGGTGGCTCAAAACTGTTTTTTGTATACCATTATGCCCTTTATTAATATAGTGAATAATTAAAAGAAACATTATTTACAGATACATTAACTAATGATTATTTTTCTTTCAGATAGATTTATTAAATTTACAGGTTTTGCAATGTCAAATAAACGTACATTTTACTTAATGAAAAAGTCAGAGGAAACAATCACTGGAGCCAAGCTGCCTTCCCGTGGCCAGGTCCTCCGCATGTTCCTCCACCATCATCAAGTCTTGAAGAAGGAGATCAAACCTAGTTCAGAAGCTGTTTTTGAAGAATTGCGTCTTCTGGGAGAGAGCCCGAATCCCTACTCAAAGGAAAGACCACATTCTTCACAAAATTCAGGCTCTACACTTGGAGTGGAAAGCGATTAAGAAGAATGCTGGGAGGAAAAGCAACTCTCAGTTAGAAAAAGAGAAAACCTTTCAGGAAGAAATGGAGAACCTATTTGATGTCGCCCATGCTGATGCCTTTACCTTAATCAAAAATGAAGAAGACCGGCAGTTCTTGATCCAACAAAGGAAAGCGGGACGAGTGGGATCAATGGTCTCTGCAGATATGGTGACTGACAAGGCAGAAAAGAGAGCTGCTGAGAAGCAAATGAAATTGGTAAATAGGAAGCGGAAAGCTGAAGAAGAAAAATATGCTGCTTCACAGGAAGTTATGCTAGATCAGGGAAGTTCTTCTTCTGAGTCTTTATGTGAGTCCGAAAGAGAAGATGAAGATTACCTTATTAATCCCCCATCTACCAGCGGACCAACTCCACCAAAGAAAAAGGCAGCAAAGAATATCATATCCTGAATTGGCTGCTGCTCTGGACAGGACTGGCATCAGTGACAGGAGGGCCACCTTTGTATTAGCTGAAACTGCATCTAGCCTTGGTCAAGATCTTTCAGAGGTGAACATCTCTCGTTCTTCAATCAAAAGGCACTGAGAGAGGCATCGAAGGCAAATAACCCATGCCATTAAAGCTAGCTTTAGTCCAAGTATTTCGATTGTCCACTGGGATGGGAAGTTGATCCCTAATCTACTTGCCAAGAATGAAAAGGTAGACAGACTCCCAGTCCTTGTCTCTTCAGTTGAATTGGGTGATTCAAAACTGCTTGGTGTTCCCAAACTACCAAGTGGAACAGGGGAAGCTCAATCAGCTGCAGTGTATAATCTTCTTTCCGAATGGAACATAGATAAGTCAATAATCGGAATGTTATCAGATACTACAGCATCAAATACAGGAACAAACAGGGGAGCATGCGTTCTTCTGGAACAGAAATTTGGTCGACCACACACCTATTTTTCCTGTAGGCATCATTGCATGGAAGTCATGTATGGAGGAGTGTTTGAAGCAGTCCATGGTTCATCTTCTGCCCCCTGAGCCACTTTTGTTCAAAAGGTTCCAATCTATGTGGGACTACATTGATTTAAAAACCTTCTCTACATCACAGGATGATGATGAGATGAAGGAGCAAGTTGATCCTTTCAGAAATGAAATAATTGCCTTTGCCAAAGAACATCTGGCCACTGGAAATTTTCGAGATGACTATAAAGAGTTTTTGGAACTTTCTTTGATCTTTCTTGGTGAAAAAATTGAAAGTTACACATTCAAACATCCTGCTGGCATGCACTATGCAAGGTGGATGGCTAAAGTTATCTATGCCATCAAAATGTGGCTTTTTCGAAATCAAATCACCCTGACTCCTCGAGAGAAGGACCTGAAAACCCTTACCCTTTTTGGAGTCCTAATCTACTTAAAAAGCTGGATCTTATCCAAAAGTTAAAGGACTATCATGACCAGAAAGTGGCCAAAGCAGCTCTCAAGAAATTTGAAAACCACCTATGGTACATATCAGAAGAGCTGGTGGCCCTTGCTCTCTTCGATCAAACTGTTTCACCAGACACCAAGGGAATCATGGTCCAGTGTATGAGGGAAAAGGAGGGGTCATTAGACTTCTCAAAGAGAAGAAGACTCAAGGAATGCAAAGCAACACTGAAATTAGAAACTCTTGCCACAAAGAACTCATTAAAGCTTCTTAAGGCCCTACCGATCAATATTAGTTTTCTTGATGATGACCCCAGCACCTGGGAGGAGAATGAAAACTTCCAAGAAGCTAAAAGAATCATAGGAAACATCAAAGTAGTTAATGATCATGCTGAAAGGGCAGTAGCTCTCATTCAGACCTTCAGCGGAACTCTGACGAAAGGAGAAGATCAACTCCAATTTCTCTTAAGCATGACTCCAGATTTGAAAAAATTTACTGGAGCACAGTTCTGAATTTACTTTTTTTCCCCTTACACCACTAGATAGGTTAATGATAGTAAACTCTTGAATTGACGACATACCAATTACAAATTGTTTTAGCTAAACATAATAATACAATAATGTACAGTTTATAACTCACCTTAAGTTTATTTATTCATTGCAGCAGCAACAGTGGACGATGTTAGACCTTGCATGTAGGCATTTGTTGTGAATTTACCGCCATGTATGCTTGGCCACTGATCAATGGCTTTCTGTGTGATCATTACAGCAGATCTAGTGCCTGGAGCTGGACCCTCCTTCACAATTCTGCACAGCTTAGTCAAATGAGATGGCTTAATGGATCCTTTGTGTTCAACAATGTAACCAAGAATGGAGAATGTCCCTTCAGCTGGTGCTTCACTCCAGGCAGTTGATCCATCTTTATCAAAATGAATGCAAAAAACTTCACTTTTTTTCTACGTGAAGGTCAAAATATGAAAATAAAAACCCACTCTAATAGACAGAGTTTATTTCCACGACAGTTTCGACGCCCACTGGCATCCTCCTCGGGTGGATACAGAAACACAAATGAACCAAAACAAGAGGGAAAAACAGTTCAGGGATCGACCGTTAAGAAATTCGCACCTAGGTTAGATTCCATTCTCTCGAGACCTCTTGTTTTGGTTCATTTGTGTTTCTGTATCCACCCGAGGAGGATGCCAGTGGGCGTCGAAACTGTCGTGGAAATAAACTCTGTCTATTAGAGTGGGTTTTTATTTTCATATTTATCAAAATGCTTTAATCTCTTTGTGATTCCTTTCCACAGCTGTTCTATATATTCTGTCAGCCAATTTATCACTGAGTCTTTTGTAAAACTACTTTCAGATCTGGTTCTGGATGGTCTAGCAACTTCAGCAACCTGGTAGTAATCAGAACGTTTCTTGATGTATTTGTAAACTTCATTTAGGATGTAATCCTCAGCTGTTAGTTCCTTTTGCTGCCCTGTGGTATCGTGCTTAAATTCAGAAACTACATCATTTGCATTTCCTCCATTAGCTAATTTGGAAATTGTTTCCATCACTCTTAACATAACAGTTTTCCCTCCTTCTTTATAAAATATATTTTCTACAAATTCTGCACTAACTGTGGTTTTTTGAGCTACTTGCAACATAATCTTTGTTACATAGGAAATCAATACATAGAACTTGGCACTAATTTCTTTCTCTTGTGGATGATAAAAAAAAACACAATTTTCCACAAATCTGTCAAATTGATCAAATTCGTAATTAACCATGCAAGTATCAGATTTGAGTTTTGGTCTCTTAAAACCAATGATATTGTCAAGAACCATTTTGGTATAGTCAAGGCCTGATCTCAGATTTGAAGAGTGATTCTGAATAAAGTCTAAAAGCTCACTTAGTTTACAAATTTTCTTCAATGCATCAACGTGGGCTCTGTTCACAAGATGCATTAAGTCCCATCGAAATTTGAAATTTTCTCTAAACAACTTTTTCATTTCGTTTTTAAATGGCTCGTTGTCCTTACAAAAAGCCCCATCTCCAACCATTCCAGATATCTTGGATTTAATTGCTTCTTCAGATAGTTTCAAGTGATTAGGAGACTTCAACACATCAAAAATTTCATTGGCCAAATAAACTCCTGATTTGCTGCGTACTAAATTTATCCCAGCAAGTTTTACAGTCTTATCTTCTTCACTCATAACTAATACAACTAGCATGCTTAATCCCAAAATTGTTCCAATGTCAGCTGTTATTGTTACTGAAGTTTGTTCTAAGAACCACTTTACAGTTTGTTCTTTAAGTTGATTATCTAATAGCTCACAAATTGTCTCGCACGCATGTGTGCTATGATTCAAATTTCCAACCTCACAACCTGACCTATGTAATACAGCTAGAAGTACTGGATATAGAGCCCATGCAGTGTTTGTTTTCATTATGTAGTATAAGATGTTGCCACATAAGTCTTCTATGCGTTTAGTAGTGTTCCGAGAAGATGTTTTCATCACTTCATAAACAGCAGCTCTTTGATGATGCTGCTGAAGTTTAATTAAATGTCTCTTCAGGTGGGTTTTCAGATTTCTAAACCATCTCTCTTGATTTTCTCCTTGTTTGCATACATAGGTTAAATCTTTAACATTGAAGTAACCTTTTATGTTAGAATGTTTGTCTGAAGCACATGCTTTGGGGTCTGTGCAAGCTATGCAATATAATGTAAACATTTTATCATCAGAAGCATCATCAATATCTTCTTGATTATCATCATCTTCATCCTCAACAGCTATATCTACATCAGGCATATTAGTGTCACTATTTGCAATGTTTTCCATTATATCACTTGGTACTGAAAATGAATCATCAGCATGCCCTAGATCCTTCTTTTCCACCAATTTGAATGTAGATTTGATCAAATCATTGTTCAGGATTTCTTGTATTGATTTACACTTGCTTAAATGGGCTATGGAAATGTCAAATTTGTTGCTTTTTGCTTTATTAGATTTGGATGCAACACTTGAACTTGAAGGCATATTTTGACTCTTCTCTTTATTAACCACAACAGCTTGGTGAGTTTCTTTTGTTAGGCGCAAAATTGCATTCAATGTCTTCTGGATTTGGGAATTTTCAAATTCCTCTAAAGCAGTTTTGTTAGTCTGATGCGCAGATTCCTCACTTACCTTTTGTTTCTTAGGTGGAGGAGAAGCACTTTCTTCAGTCTGTGAAACATCTAGTGAAAAAGTTTCATTTTCTAGATTAGCAGTTGATGAAGTTGGTTCATTTTTCTGAGGTCTAGCACTAGCACATTTTGTGAACAAACTAAATGACTGCTTTGCCGTATCTCTTTGCTGCACTTCATCCTGGTATTTCTTTACTGCAATATCTAAGCTGTGGGCCCAAACTCTGGGACCTCTTGTATTGTAACAAATATTTTTTTTGGAATACCCCTTTTAACACCCTCACTTTTCTCTCCAACTTCATCAATATTAGGATCCATTATTGATTATTGACTACCTGAAAAAATACAAAATAAGTAAAAGTTAGTAAATATAGTATGGTAAAAGTGAGTAAAAGTAAGTAAATATAGTACAATGAAAGTAAGTAAAAGTAAGTGCTTTAAACTTAGTAAAAGTAAGGAAGAGTAAGTAAAAGTAGGTAAGTTAAAGTAAGTAAAAGTAAGTTTAAACTTAACTAAACTTTTCAATTCTAGAGTCATGGTGGATTACTTAAAACCGCACAAGTAATTATCTGGCCAATTTATCAAACCTGGCCGAGATCAATGGAACATAGTCCAATCCTGATAATTTTATATTAAAAAAATATACGTTTTAATAAAATTTTAATTATCAAAACATTGAAGCTTAACAAAAAATAAAAATAATTGTTAAATATGGAATTACCAACTAAACTTAAAATAACTAAATTTGTAATTTAAAAAAATTGGTTTGTACAAGAATGTATACGCAAAAAAATTGCATAACGTCTAGCAGATGAACAAAACCCAAACCCAAATTTACTTTTTCTCATGGTCAAATTTACTGGAGCAATGCTCCCAAGATCCCAGGAATCTGGAGTCATGCTCTTAAGTGTGGTGGATGAGCACCGAAAGAGGTTTCCTGATTCTAACAAGTCCACAATCTTAGCTGGGCAACAATGAGTGGCCTGGTCAGCCATGATACCCCCGCCAACAAGCGGATAATACCCATATATATGGGGGGGACCCAGAAGCCATGAATGTGGACTTCTGGGGGTAGTTGAGCCACCTCTAAATATTAACCGATTGAACCCAAATTTTGCTCAGAGAAGTTTTTTGGGAAAAGGAATCTAATGAAACCCTGGGAGGAAGAATTTAAAATACTTCCATTTTGTGGACCACCCTAATATATATAGGTTGTTGAAACTGTGACTGAGTATAGATAGGTTTGCCACCCTGTCATGTAACTAGCTAGAGAACCAATTATCATTATAGGTCACCAGTCATATTATTCCAGAGTTAGGTTTTTGCCCATGCTTGTTTGGCACTGATTATAGGTTGATTAACTCATGTGAGATGGGTTTGCCATAATTGTCAATGTTTATAGTTATTATTTTTTATGTTGGTTATTTATTATTTATGTGCTTTGATTTCATGAGTAAATTATGTTTTCCAGTGATCAATTATGAAGTCATGATTCCAGTTAATGTTTGTGGTTAATTGCCTGTTATGTTGTTACTGTGATTAATGGTGCTTGGTGCATGTAACTAATAATCTTGTGTTGTCTAGGCAACCAGTTGGGATTCAACTCGCGTGGTCCAGATTCATCAGGCTTGGATTGTGGGTCCCATCCAGTGGGAGCTACGCAGTTTGTGTCAACCACTGTTGGCCACTGGATCTGCCCTGAAATCAGGCCTGTGACCCTAACCCTACCAACTAGCCAGCCAATAAAGGAATTGGAACTCAGGTCATAAAAGGGGGGGGGGTCAAGTTTGGAGGGTAGCTAGGCTGGGACAAGGGTTAAAATTCTGTGCAAGCCATTTCCGGCACTTGTCTCCCACTTGTTTTCTATCCTTTCTGCCAAATCTCACTAAGGGTTATTGGGGCACCAGGTGTTTTGTCAAGTGCGATTCATTGCCAGTCCTTTTGTTATGTTTATACTGTCACACTGAATAGTTGCTTATTTCAGATATAATAAAGAGAAAAACACGAGTAGTTTACTTCTATTAGGTCTACCTTTGAATTCTAGCCCTTTCTTGGACCCTGAGCGGTTGGGTCTCCTACAGTGGAGAGTCAGATTGCAACACCTGCACTAGGGGAAGTCCTTTACAGTTAATGTGCGAGTCAGACCTGAATAATCTGGAAATAAACCACTGACTAGAGAGGCATTCCTAGACACCAGAGGAGATTACATCTTTGCCCAGTCTCTTGACTATTCCGAACCCAGAAATATGTAAAGGTGCTGGGTGGTTTGCCAAAACAGCATTGGTGGGCACCATTAACCAAAAAGTTAACCGTTAACCGCTAATCCATTAACCAAAAAGTTAACTTCGTTAACTGTTAATCCATTAATTCGTTAAACATGTAACGGAAGTTACCGATAAACCGTTAACGTTAACTTTTATTATAAAAAAAATGAAAAACACAATATATATAAAATTTAATTTTCCCTCTTCTCGTTCTCCATTTTGTCCATGAGATGCATGTTGCCCTTCATGAAAATTAGCATATCAAAGTTTTCATCAGACAGGGATGATCTCTTGGCCCTCAGGATGTCCTTCTCAACACCATCTATTATCTCATAAAGAAACTAATTCACATTGGGACTTGAAAGTACCGGCAGGATCAACCGGGTAGAAAAATAATTATGGAGATTTTAAAGATGTGGTACCTAGAAGTACCGCCAGGACATAAAGGTTAAGGTGAAAACGCTCCCATTGTAAGACATCAATTGACTTAATTTATGTCATCAAAGTGACATGAGAATTGAAATCTTACCTGATCAGTTTTATGGTTCTTGAAATGTATCAAGGAGACTACTAATAAGGTACTCACAGACATGTTATAAATATACATGACTTACTTGACAACAATTATTTTTAAATATTCACTAGCACAAACATGTTGCGCAAGAGACAGACTGCAAATGAAACGAATGTAGTTATTTGTTGTAATTGTTACATATATATTATTGAAAGTGCCTTAAAATGCTCGTGATATTTCTTGAAAGAAGTTGAAACATTCAACTCAAATGGCAAATCTTTCCACCTGATTTTACAGTCGACCATGTTTTGCTCAAACCAATGCCATAAATAACTACCATATTTGGTAAGACACAAATTGTGGTGACGGAAACAAATATATCGCCTGATTTTGCACTGCGGAAATGGAAATTCGTTCATCACTATTAACAGTGGCGGATTAATTGCGCACCTGCTCAGCACTGAAAATAATAGAAACTTTTAAACGTTTATTTATAAATTTTTTGGGTTAACGGACTTGAGTTAACGGAAGTTAAATGTAACGGAAGTTAATTAGTCTGATAATGATTTTCAGAGTTAACTTAAAAGTTAAATCGTTAACGAAAAAGTTAACTTCGTTAATTAACGATTAACGGTTTGTGCCCAGCTTTGCAAAACAGATACTTGGGGACTACGGCCTATGCGCCACCGCAGCAGCATATTATTATTTCGCCATCAACTGTTCATCGAGCATGTGCTAAGTATCGAGAAAAAATGGCCAAACAACTTAAGGAGTCGATCTTCAAAGATCCACCTCTCTTAATTCTGCACTGGAACAGCAAGCTACTACCCCAAGCTGCTGGCAGAAGCTCTAGAAGCTTGGAAGACAGAGTAGCTGTTGTGGTAACATGGAAGGAGTTCGAGCATCATCTTGGAGTGCATGTTGCCCAGGATGGTACTGGTGAACAAATGGCTCGAGCCATCATCCAGGAGCTGCAATGATTTGGAATTCAGGACCGCATCATTGGCCTCTTGTTTGACACTACGGCATCCAATACCGGACTTCTGCAAGGGGCATGTATGAGAATTGAACAATTCCTTGGTTGGTCACTTGTGGTTGCCTTGCCATCGCCACATTTATGAGCTCATTTTGAAAGAGGTCTTTCATAAGTCCTTGGGGCCAACGAGTGGTCCTGAAATTCTGTTTCGATGATTTCAGCAGCATTGGGACTTTATTAACAAAAATTGTTTCAAAACCATGATCGATGAAGAAGAGCCAGCCACTAAGTACTTGGAAGATGAACAAATCAGGATGGTGAGTTATTTTTGTGGAGTCATTGAAAGTTCATGTCACCTGAGAGAAGATTATGAGGAACTACTCAAGCTGTTGCTCCTTTTCCTTGGAGGTTGGGGTAGAGCTGAGTTCTCCTTCAGGACTCCAGGAGCCCATCATCAAGCCAGGTGGATGGCAAAAGCTATGTGCTGAAAATGTTTTTGTTCTGGGAGCAACTGGAACTCACCGACTGAGAGGTGAAGGGATTGCACGACATGGCCCTTTTTATGTGTTCCATTTATGTCCAGTTCTGGCACGAGGCAGTGGTCAGTAGGTGGGCCCTGAAAAATGACCTAGACATGATTCAACTGTTGATTTCATATCTGAACAAGGACCTGGGCCAGGCTGCCTTGAGAGTTGCCAAAAGGCATCTATGGTATCTCTCAGAGACTAGTCGGCTTGGCTTTCCTTCATGAATGGATATTGCCAAATGAGAAAGAAAAGATGTTCCAGGCCTTGAACAAACCTGCGTCGAGGAAAGCACTGAAACGACTCAAGTGGGAAAACCTGACTTTTGAAGGCAAGGATATGAGCAACTTCATCACTCAAAGGATGAAGACATTCTTCGATAACTTCGGCATCGGGGATGTCAACAACGTAGAGGAGTACACAAAAAATGATGGCTTGAGAGAGTCAGTCAATGCACTGAAAGTCGTAAATGACACAGAGGAGAGGGGAATTGCATTAATCAAGCAATTCAATGAATTAGTCAAGGATGAGAAGCAAAAACAATTCTTGTTGCAGATTGTTGAACATCATCAAAAGGAGGTACCAAAAAGAACCAAGGCGGGAATGTCCTTGTACCATTTCAAAAATTGATCCAGATTTTCTGATTTTAATACTAGAGTTTTTTATTTTCTATGCTTCCAAGGGAGAATTCTTTTGTAACACTGAAAAAAAATTGTTTATTATAAAAGGTTCAAATGTGTGCAACCCCTAAATATCACTTAATCATTTTCAAAATTGGTGCACATCTTTCTTACATGAAAAGGAATAAAAGTACAAGCAAAGTGGAGAAAAATATTGACCTTTGATATTTTCCTCTGTATGAGTGAAACACCCTAATCTGTGTATATATCATGCATGAACATGCATGATTTTGTATAATGCAAAATTACCCCACCAGGATTCAAGCCCACCACCTTTTGAATAGAAGGTGAGGGTGCTAGCCATTACTGTATACTATGACAAGATAAAAACTGATATAACCTGATAGATATATCATTGTAAAAGGAATGCCTCTTGGTGCAAAAGCATTATGCATTTCATCAGATAATAATCAGGTTGTATTAACTTTTATCTTATCGTAGTGTAGTGGTGAGTGCTCTTACCTTCTATTCAAAAGGTGATGGGTTTGAATCTTCATTAGGTAACTTCGCATACATACTTTATATTACTCTACATTACTTTCGATGATTTTAAACAATAGTTCAGGATTGACCTGTGGTCAACCCCTCTGCAGTATCACACCTCATTTGGGGAATTTGATGGATGAGACAGTTGCTTTCTACTCTCATCCTGCCCTCAGAACCAGCTACACATGGCTGGTCAAGGACTTTGCATTAGAACCTGTCCAGTTGGTTTTTAAATTATTCAGGATGGTGTGCTGGAGGTTTGTCAATTTTCTGAACATCATGTTGAAGAGTTTTGGGTCTTGTTTTCTCAGGGTATTTTACAGTTTCCTCTTCATGGCCCCCTGTTCCACTGCAACTAGGACTGTACAGAATCTACCCCACCTCATTCCAGTGTGCTTCCATTACATTCCTAAAGTTCAAGGATAAAAGCACAGTAATAGACTGTCTTTCAAAGACTACTGATCACAATTACAATCCTTGAAACTGTTCCCTGGAAAAATGTGAGTGATACACATTATAGTGTGGAAAATACTTGAAGGATAAGCCCCAGACTTTAGAAATGTAATGGAAACACAGTGGAATGAGAGAAGAGGTAGATTGTATTTTCCATCCATGAAAATGAGGATGGAAAATACCTTCAGAATATGAGGCCCAAGGCCCATCTTTAGCACTCCTTATTTTTGGTGCAATTCCTTAGTCCCTGTTGTTTTCCAAATTTGGCAGATGGGCCATATATCTGTGGTGTGGTCAACCAATCAGATTGCTAGAATGCATCACATGACTTGCTGAAAATATGTTGGTCCCACATTACATAATATATATGACATTTCTTGCCTAATATGATGTCAGATATTTTATATAACTATATTAATTTATATAATGCTATTTAAATCAATAGTAATGCATCCTTGTAATTTTACAAGATCTTCATTCATTCTTCTATTTGGAGTTGGAGGGACTGGATATTCCTTATATTTGGTGTGTGCCATTTTCTGGCAGTCAATTAGTCCCAATTACACCAAACATGGAACCTTACTGTATTACATCTTTGGTAATGAGAATTGCATAGGACCTAAAATAATGATGAGCAACCTCACTACCTAACTTCTCCCAAATTTTCTCAACTTAGGCCTTTGTTGAAATATTAACGTGGCTAAGTCTTCAAAATTGACTAGTATTCACATATAGTCTGCCCTTCTCATGGATTATTGTATAATAATAATTTCTCTTTCAAAAATCTTAAGATATGACAACTATTTCACTTGGTAGGCTAATAGTAGTGTTGGTTTAGCTTTTTAAATAACAGTTTCATATTTCATGGTTAGGGCAATATTAAAAACTTAGCCTATTGCTGTACAGTATGTAGGCCTATTGTATACTGTAACCAAATAGTAATAACTGATTTATTATACATAGCAGAGGCCTACTTTAATAGTACACTATTTCTTAGTAATTAGTATTTTTAACCTTTTAAATGTATGAATTGGCCACTACTAACCTATATACCTTATTTTTAGCTACTGTTTACTAGTGTTTCTGCAGTATATTTTTGAAGTCATGGGCAAAATGGAAATAGACAACACAAATTTTACAGATGATGGTGATTCAGATCGAGAGGTAAGCATAAGCATCTATTAGTTAGAAAAATGAAATAGATATAGACTTCCTACGTTGAGATTCTACATTCTATATACTAAGTATTCAGTTATTTATTTTTTTCAATTCAAAACTGCTTTTGGTCATTCAATAAGCATTAAATACCGTATTTTATGCCTCATAAGATGCTACAAGTGGTAAGATGCACCCTATATTTAGCAAAGAATATTTAGGAAAAAAAATATTTTGAAGATTTATCAGCCTGACAAAAAATATATTCCCATAACTATTAAAAGAACATTAAACAAAACAATAACATATGAGCCCTGAAGTGATTTTTGGAGACATTTTTCAGGAAAAAAGTAGCATCTTATGAGGCATAAAATATGGTAGTATAAAATGGCACTTTTTGCACTCACCCCCTTTCAATTTTGCTCATACTTGGCACAATAGCAGATATACATGCCAAACCTAAATTCCCAAATTATTAGAGCTGACTGACCTTTGGTTACTGAGATACAAGGTCACAAAGTTGTGACATTTTGACCTTTTTTGCATTAAATGACTATTTTCAAAACGGTGTAACTAAAAAACTATTAAAGCTAGAGCATTGATTTTGGTCTCATTTTAAAGCTCTTTAGTAGCCCCTTGTTTATTGTCTCTTGTTAAATATCTCTACTGTGAAAAATAAAAAAATCCCTTCAAAAGTTGACCTTTGACCTTGAATAAAAAAAAAAATACCTTCTACTAAAAAATTCAATTTTTTTACATTAATACCTTGAGTCATGTACAACAAAATCCCAAGAAGCTGTAAGTGGCTGATAACTAGTTCAATGTATAAAAAATAAATGAAGTTGGCATCATTCTTCAATTTTAGATTTTTTTTGTCAGTTCATTTATTTAAAAGTTCTGTTCTGATATAGTGTCAGTGAAGACTTAGTTCAACTTAACATTATTAGTTCAAAAACCTTTTTGTGACCTGTGCCAAAAGAAGTCTTTTAAAAGACAACCAGGGTTAAACCCCTCGACAGCCCCAAATCTACTGGAGTACGCTGATCCAAAGGCCTAACTAGTATATAAGTACTGTCAACTTTACAGAGTTGACTCCTGACTTCAAGTTAAAGTTAATTTATTTTTACTAAATACATGTATAAAAATTTATTTAATAATTCATTAATTGTTCATTGTTTTCTTTTCAGGATTTTCTTTGTGCTTTTGTGATTTCAGAGTACAAACATGGAACATTTAAAACTGAAACAGAAGTGTGCTGATCCTTTGCTGCGTCACAAAGGTCAGTGTCGAAAGAAGAGTTTGAGAATTGTACCACAGGAACTTGTAAATAAGTTTCCCGATCTGCACTTAACACTACATCACAGACTTTGTAAGCAGTGTAGAGAACATCTTGAGTCCTTGCCTGAGAAAGGAATAGGCACTTTGAATTCAGACATAAATGATGATGATTCTTGTAGTAGTGAACCACCTGAAGATCTTGAGAAAATTGAAAATGTTGACAATAGTGATGCATCAACTTTAGAGCAAAACCATGAGATGTGTACTTTGAATGCTTCTTTTGTTTCAATTGGTGAATCACCCATAAAAAAGAGAAAGCTTGTAGAGCAAAAGTCATATGGAGCTAAAAAACTAAGCAAGGTGACAGAGACAGTTAAGAAGAGAATGGAAACAGTTGCAGGAAAAGAGATTTCTGACTCACAATTTAAGGAGCCATCTGGAGATGTAGACTGTTTAGAAATAATAAATCAACTCAAGGAAAAATTCAAAAATGAAAATACTAAAAGAAGTGATAAAATAAAAATCCTCACTGTATTGCCCAAAAGTTGGAGCATTAGGAAAATTGCTTCAGAATTTAACACAACAAGGCATACAGCATCTATTGCTAAAAAAATAGTTGAAGAAAAAGGTGTCCTTTCAGACCCAAATCCAAAGGGTGGGAAAAGAATTAAACAGGATACTGTTGACACTATTAAAGCATTTTATCTTTCAGAAGACATCAGTAGAACAATGCCAGGAAAGAAAGACTATTGTAGTATCATTGACAATGAAAGAGGAAGGATACATTTGCAAAAGCATCTTTTACTTTGCAATTTAAAAGAAGCCTATCATATTTTCAAAGAAAGAAATCCTTTGGTTAAGGTGGGATTCAGTAAATTTGCAGAATTGCGTCCAAAGCAGTGTGTTATTGCTGGAGCAACAGGAACTCACTCAGTATGTGTCTGTACAATTCATCAGAATGCCAAACTTATGTTTGTAGGAGCTGAATTAGAAAAACTAACTGCAAATGATGACACACCTATTAAGAATGTACGTCATTGTGTTGCTTTTATGGAATGCAATCCTGCCTCACAGAAATGCTGCCTCAGACAATGTGAACAATGTGGAGATCCGTCAGATTTAAAAAACAGACTACTGGACATATTTACAAACAACTTCATTGATATCATAAATTTTAAAAAGTGGACCAATACAGATCGGTCAAATCTTGAATCAGTAGAACTGAATACAGATGAATATATTGACCAATTCTGTAACCAACTGAAAGAATACCAGATACATGACTTCAAGACAAAGATGCAAGCAACTTATTACCGTGAAACAAAAATGTCTTTGAAAGATGGTGAGGTCCTTGCTGTGTGTGATTTTGCTGAAAATTATTCCTTTATTCTTCAAGATGAGGTTCAGAGCTTTCACTGGAACAATGAGATGGCTACTCTACATCCATTTGTTATTTACTATAAAAAGGAAGATGAGATTGCTCACCTTAGCTTTGTTATTATTTTAGAGTGTAACATCCATAACACAGTTGCTGTACATTTGTTTCAAAAGCATCTGATAAAATTCCTAAAAGATAATATCTCATCCATCGGTTCCATCCACAAAATAATTTACTTTTCAGATGGGTGTGCAGGACAGTATAAGAACTGCAAAAACTTTTTGAATCTTTGCCATCACAGAGATGATTTTGGAATTGAGGCAGAATGGAATTTTTTTTGCAACAAGTCATGGAAAGGGACCCTGTGATCGTGTTGGAGGCACAGTTAAGAGATTAGCTGCAAAAGCTAGTCTACAATGACCTTATGATGAACAGATCCTTACTGCAGAACAGTTATATACATTTGCAAGTGAAAATATTGTAAATATAAAATGTCATTTTTCAACCAATAAAGAGCATGAAGAGGAAAGCCAACTTCTCCAAGAAAGACACTCAACTGCAAGGACTATTGCTGATACACAGAAATTACACCATTTACAGCCAGTTTCATTGACTTCTCTTAAGGTTAAACATTATTCATTATCAGATTATTCAAATATTGAGAAAGTTACTGAAAAGGAAGAAGTTGTGACTGAGGAGAAAATACATGGTTTTGTTACTGCTGCATATGATGGCCATTGGTGGGGGCATATGTGCTGGAAAAGATACCAGAGAATAGAGAAGTAAAAGTCACATTCCTTCATCCTCATGGCCCAAACCCATCATTTGTGTATCCTGGTCGACCAGATGAATTAATCTTACCATATTCAGATATTCTAACACAAGTTGAGGCATCTACTGCTAATGGACGAACATACAGGATTTGCAAAGAAGTTACTTTGAAGGCATCCAAAGCTTTGGCAGATCTACAGCACAGAAAGGTAAGAATTCAAAATTAAAATGGTCATGTAACTATATATACACTGCATACATTTTAAGTTGTGATAAATGGAAATCAATGAGCACTATACCTATACATATTGTATGTACATTTTAATATGTTACTTGTATTTGTTAATTAGGTAGCTATCTAGGTATACATTAAAAATTGTTTTCTCTTCTAGAAATCACAATAAATTGGGTGGCCCACAAGAATCTTGTCAACTACTGAAAACCATCACATACATGCACAACATACAGGTGAGGTGGGTAAAGAACAAATATTTAAAAATAAGCATTTGCTTGTTTGTAGAAGGCTGCAGACAGTATGTAGATATGGGTTGTATTTGTAAGAGATTGAGCTGACCTTAGACAAAAATGGTTACTGACATACAAGGTCACAAAGTCATGACTTTTTGACAATTTTTGTATAAAATGACTTTTTTCAAAATGTTGCTTGAATTCATTATTTTTTATACATTGAACTAGTTATCAGCCACTTACAGCTTCTTGGGATTTTGTTGTACATGACTCAAGGTATTAATGTAAAAAAAATTGAATTTTTTAGAAGGTATTTTTTTTTTATTCAAGGTCAAAGGTCAACTTTTGAAGGGATTTTTTTATTTTTCACAGTAGAGATATTTAACAAGAGACAATAAACAAGGGGCTACTAAAGAGCTTTAAAATGAGACCAAAATCAATGCTCTAGCTTTAATAGTTTTTTAGTTACACCATTTTGAAAATAGTCATTTCACGCAAAAAAGGTCAAAATGTCACAACTTTGTGACCTTGTATCTCAGTAACCAAAGGTCAGTCAGCTCTAATAATTTGGGAATTTAAGTTTGGCATGTATATCTGCTATTGTGCCAAGTATGAGCAAAATTGAAAGGGGTGTGTGTTTTAGGTGGCTGACTTGACATGGAATGACCCAAATTTTGTATGTTCATTATACACAGTGATTCACTGGCCTACTTAGTCAGTGCTCCAGACAACTATCTCTTAATCTTCTATGGACCTCTTATATAATGTTTGTACCTGATGAGTCTGAAATAGTTTTTTTTTTTGTTTGGTTTGTTTGTATGGTCATCAATTGACAATTTACTGCTAACTGTGAATATCATCAATTGATAACCATAGCAGTTTAGAAGTTAATATGTTCAAACCTCACTGGTAATAAGGAATAGACTTTTAACCATTGAGGCTTATTGTTAGTTTGTTGGCTAGGCTAAGTCTAAAAACTCATTAAAGTTGTAGTAGTGATTAAAAGTCAGGGTTGGCACCCAAAAACCCAACCCAAAACCCACTGGAATTTTCAGTGGTTTTTTGTGTTTTTGGTCTGAGATGTTTATTTTAAAATAATATAAATTTTTCTGATTGCTACATTGTTCAATTGTAGCTAATTAGAATGCTTTGGCATGTTGATTATTTAAAGAAAGCTGATTTATAAAACAATTCTTAAATTATGCAGTGTGTAAATAAAGAT
Organism: Bathynomus jamesi; assembly: GCA_023014485.1. Classification (NCBI taxonomy): domain Eukaryota; kingdom Metazoa; phylum Arthropoda; class Malacostraca; order Isopoda; family Cirolanidae; genus Bathynomus; species Bathynomus jamesi. The sequence continues at coordinate 1,083,885 of JAJOZX010000677.1, forward strand.
TATGAAAAATTGAAAAGTTTTATCAGACTTTTAAATGGTGTCCAGAGTACAGTAAAACTAATGAATGCTAAATAAAGGTGTGTGTGTGTATATATATATATATATATATATATATATATATATATATATATATATATTATATATATATATATATATATATAACTTGGTTGAATGGTTTGTTCTTAGGGAAGCGTAACTTAGCGAGGAATAGGACGAAAAGATGGTACATGTTTATTAACAGACGTTTCAGAAAAATTCAATTTCCATCATCAGTGCTAAAAATTTTAAAACAAGTAAAAATAAATAAGTATAATAAATAAATGAACAACAAATTAAAATGGCGCAACAATTAGCGAGAATCAAAAACAAGATACAATGTGTATTAAATTAAAAGATTAAAAGTTAAATGATATAAAGAATAAAAGTATGGATAATAAGTAAAATATAAAATGGTTTAGGTAAAATAGAATTGTGAAATTACTTGCAATTAGCGAAAATTAAAAGCAAATTACAATGTGTATTAAATTAAAAGATTAAAAGTTAAATGATATAAAGTATAAAAGTATGGATGAAAAGTAAAATATAAAATGGTTTAAGTGAAACAGAATTGTAAAATTTCTTACCAGATTGTAATGAGACTAATTATACAGAAGGTTGGGAATGGTTGCCTGTTGAAAGAATTCCATTGGGACGATGGAGCCGGGCGGAGTGATAGTGGATTTCTTTTGAAAGTTTATTTGGCAATGTTTAAATTGAAAGCGGAACTGTAATCGTTGAGGGTTGGCTGGATACTAAGGATGTAAAGGGACTCAAGTATGCGGAGGTCGATTAGTTGGTTGGCTGAGTTGATAATTTTGAAATTGGAGGAAAGTAACGGGTGGTTGTGGAGGTGGCAGTGATCCCTTATTGCAGATTTGGATTGTTTGTTCAGGGGCTGTGAAGTTCTTGTAGAAATCCCACAATGCTCGTCCACTCTTGTTTAATATTGGCGGATGGTACTGCCAATATAGTTCGCTTTGCAGCGAACACAATGCAAAGCGTAGATAGTGGATGAAGCAAGTGGCTGGGGTGTTTTTTCTTTATGGTTGAGGTAAGATTTGATACTATTGTTATTGGTAAAAGCGAAATGAAATTCAATTTGGGGGTAAAGCGGCGTGAGTAAGAGACGGAGTTCTGAAAGTATTTTGTGGCTAATATGGTCATAATAAGGGAATGAAAAATATTGTACGTCTTTTTTAACAGTAGGAATTTTAAGGGGGGGTTGATAAATATTATTAAGAAAATTTCTGGTTAAAGACTGTAACGCCTATATAAAAGATACGTTGATGACACCTTTCTCCTTTTTCACAATGCCAACCACCCCCCTTTTTCTTAACTACCTTAATTCCCAACATAATAATATTAAGTTCACCAAAGAAGACTAATCCAACAACACCCTTCCCTTCCTAGATATTATAATAACTAAACAAAACAAATTTAGCACTTCTATATATCGAAAACCCACATACACAGGCCTGGGTACTAATTTCCTAAGCCACATCCCTTTGCTATATAAAATAAACAGTATTAAAATTTTAATCCACCGTGCCTACCATCTTTGCTCCTCGTACTTATCTTTTCACCATGAAATAGAGTTAGTTCTTAACTTTAGCATTAATAACTCTTTCCCAAAACATCTGTTACAGTCTTTAACCAGAAATTTTCTTAATAATATTTATCAACCCCCCCTTAAAATTCCTACTGTTAAAAAAGACGTACAATATTTTTCATTCCCTTATTATAACCATATTAGCCACAAAATACTTTCAGAACTCCGTCTCTTACTCACGCCGCTTTACCCCCAAATTGAATTTCATTTCGCTTTTACCAACAACAATAGTATCAAATCCTACCTCAACCATAAAGAAAAAACACCCTAGCCACTTGCTTCGTCCACTATCTACGCTTTGCATTCTGTTCGCTGCAAAGCGAACTATATTGGCAGTACCATCCGCCAATATCAAACAAGAGTGGACAAGCGTCGTGGGATTTCTACAAGAACTTCACAGCCCCTGAACAAACCCTCCAAATCTGCAATAAGGGATCACTGCCACCTCCACAACCACCCGTTACTTTCCTCCAATTTCAAAATTATCAACTCAGCCAACCAACTAATCGACCTCCGCATACTTGAGTCCCTTTACATCCTTAGTATCCAGCCAACCCTCAACGATTACAGTTCCGCTTTCAATTTAAACATTGCCAAATAAACTTTCAAAAGAAATCCACTATCACTCCACCCGGCTCCATCGTCCCAATGGAATTCTTTCAACAGGCAACCATTCCCAACCTTCTGTATAATTAGTCTCATTACAATCTGGTAAGAAATTTTACAATTCTGTTTCACTTAAACCATTTTATATTTTACTTTTCATCCATACTTTTATACTTTATATCATTTAACTTTTAATCTTTTAATTTAATACACATTGTAATTTGCTTTTAATTTTCGCTAATTGCAAGTAATTTCACAATTCTGTTTTACCTAAACCATTTTATATTTTACTTATTATCCATACTTTTATTCTTTATATCATTTAACTTTTAATCTTTTAATTTAATACACATTGTATCTTGTTTTTGATTCTCGCTAATTGTTGCGCCATTTTAATTTGTTGTTCGTTTATTTATTATACTTATTTATTTTTACTTGTTTTAAAATTTTTAGTACTGATGATGGAAATTGAATTTTTCCGAAACGTCTGTTAATAAACATGTACCATCTTTTCGTCCTCCTATTCCTCGCTATATATATATATATATATATATATATATATACAGGGTGTCCCATAAGTCCAGCATCATAGGAAAAATAATAAAAAAAGGCGAAACAAAAGCTTTTATTTACAGAACGTGCTCAATATGTATTGTTCTGTAGCCCATTCACAAAATTCCATCCGCTGGTCGGGATCATCGTCGCTTAATTTCTGTAGGATCTGAAGTTTATATGGATGCCATTTGTGAGCCTGAAGAAATGGATGCTACTTTTTGACACTCCTGTCTCGGCGGACAATCGCTGAAGAGACTTATTGGGACTTCTTTTAAAATGAGCCAGGATAGCAGTCGCTGTATCATCGTCAGTGGACCTCCTTGAAGGTCCACTGCGTGGTTTATCTTCTATGGACCCTGTTTCCTTAAACTTTGCAATAAGTCTGCTAACACAACTCTGTGTTATTGGCTTGCGGTCTGGATGCAGTCTGTTAAATTAGCAGCGGCCTCTCTCTGACTCTAATTTCCTATGAGTAGAATTATCTGGATTCATTCTTCCTTGCTCAGACATTATGGCCTGTAGAAAGAGAAAAATATGAATTATGGTTTGTAGAAATTGAAAAATATGAATTTCTCCTGTGATGCCGGACTTATGGGACACATATATATATATATATATATATATATATATATATATATATATATATATATATATATATATATATATATATATTATTATTCACAAGTATTACTTGATCTTAAATGCTTATGAATTATGAATGAATAGCCTGGTCTTAAATTTTGGACCCATTTAATAAATTCTTTATTCTCTACAACTAAAATGGAATATTTGCTGAAAAGAAAAATCTGGCCATTTGCAAATCTCGTTGTTCTCTTTGATCTACAGTTGTTCTAACCACATATGGCATTATCTGACCTTGCATTTTCTTGGCTGGAGTAGAATGAAAAAATGGTATGGAAGATTCAGAAGTGGTTGAAGTGAATGAAGTCTCACTACTGTGAATTGTAGTCATATCATGAACCAGGTTTTCATATGATTTGCTTGAAGAGGGTCTACTCTCAAAACTGCCATGTCTATGTGTAGGAGGAGTTGTTGATGTAGCTGTATTTGTAAGCTCATCTGCTTCATCATCACAAGCCTGTACCCATTTTTTATTGCATCGATTTTAAGTGATGTTTTACTCATTCTCTTTTCTCGAAAATACACATTAGGGATGGAAAATAACCAAAAAGTGTAAAACTGGGTTTCACCATTGCTATATTCTTAAAGCTGGTTTTTACCAATGGGATTCTGTATGCTTTTTAGGGAGGTAAATGATCAAAATATTAAACAGAAATAAGGTTTTAATTGATTCAATCAAGTATGTGTAACATTTGAATTAAAGAGTTTATCATCGAACTTGATTTTTGAAATAACACTTGAGAAAACAAAGAGCATTAAGTGTCTGATCTGACATTCTTGATCGAATCTTTGTGACAAATAAACCAGCAGCTGAAAACACTCACTCTGACTCTACGCTGGTGGCTTTTATTGTAAGCAACACCTCATACATTTGATCCAAATTTTCGTTTCTATTCAAAGTAGCTTCAAAATATTTGAATTCATTGTTTACGTCAAAGGTCTCAGAAGAATCTTTTTTGGGTTTCATTTTCAGTTTGTTCATCTCACACATGTACTCATTCATAAGTTGATTTACTTCACGACCTGAGCTGCATTGTGAATCTTCGAGTTTCGAAGCAATTGATTGGACTTGGTCGTCTTTTTCTGAAATCTGGCAAGCTTCTGGAAAAAGCCTCTTAAATGTATGATCCGCATACTTCTTAAGTGCTTGTCTTGAAGGAAAGAGGAACACTGCTGATGATTCATTTTTCAAGACCTTGGGATTGTGGAGAAAACTCAGCAAGGTGACAGCTTCTTTTTGTTTCTCAATGAGTAGCAATCAATGAGACACTGACTTAGCTCAAAAGCTAAAGGATTGTTTTTGCTTTAAAATTTATCCAAAATGAACTTCATGGAAGATTCAGCTTTGAGCAAATTTGCATCTTCGGAACAGAGTCCCTTCAAAACAATTTCCAGTGGACGAAGCGTGTCAAAGAGGCTCTTTAGAGCATTACATTCTTCATCTGAAATCAACTCTGTTGAGTGTATCACTCTGAGGGCCTTTGGAATGCAATTTTTGAGTTTCAAAAATCTTTCTATCATGGCCAAAAGACTGTTCCACCTCGTTCTACAGTCAAGGATAAGCTTCATTTCCTTTCCATTAAATTCATCTTTGACAAAATCCTGCAATCTCTCATTTTTCAAAGGAGACTTTCGAAATATGTGGCAGATTTTTCTCACCTTATTTATTACTTTTAAGTAATCTTCTCAAAGTTTTGGAAGAACAATTATGGCCTCTATGTCGGACTAAAAAATTGTATCTGTGCATAAAATTTACACTCATCTTCGCTTAACTCGTGTGCAGAGTGTTCATCTTCAGGGGTAGGGTCACTTTTCCCTTCAACTGAATTTTCAGCAGTTTTTGAATACAAGATATCCGAAACCACGAGATGTATAGCATGTGCAATGCATTGCTGGTGATCAGGTACTATTTCTCTTCCAAATTTGACCATTACTGAGGCACTGTTGATGGTGCAACCTATGATATGCTTATCTAGGTCCAAGCCAAAGTCTTCCAATCTTTTCCTAACAATCGCAATAGTTTTGGTGCTATTGAGAGAACCATTTATTTTCATGAGACCAAGAGACCAATGTTGATTTTCATCATGAACATTAATATATCTTTGGTTTTGTAAAGATGTATAGGCGGCTAGGGTGATTCAAAAAAATCAGTTTTTTTTTTTAATTGTTCAACCTGTATTTTTGTTCCCTATGACAAAAAAGTAGTGTATGCCAAATTTGGTGAATTTTAAATAAAATTTACTATGTGCTACCAGGCAGTGGTGGGCGTGGTACCAAAATTTGGGGGTGCATTACGCGGTACTGCGGTACTTTTTCAGGTCCCCCTGGTGCGTTCCGCGGTACTGCGTTACTGCACACAAGAACAACACAAGTAATAGCACATATTTTCAGAAATTGCATATCAGCAATTTCGCACCTGAACTTTCTGCCATAATGGCTAAAAATCGATCTTTGTCACAGAAATGTAACACACGTGCAACCGGCTCAAAAGCAAGCACTGCACTGAGGCGTTGTGATAGGATGGCAACGTAACATGTTCTGAACGAAAACTTAACGTGTCTAGAGTTAGGCTGATGCAACACACGCAGCATTCGTCTTACTGTACTCCTGTAATAAGGTTTACTTCAAAAAAAGTGTTAATTTTTTGAAAAGTCGTGTTTGTCGGTACCGCGGAAAGTACCGCGGGAAATTTGAATGCGGTAGCGGTACTGCTGTACTTTCAGCGATTCCTTTGTGGTACTGCGTTATGCGGTACCGGTTTGGTAGTGCGGTAGTACCGCAGTACCGCAAAAAATACCGCAAGTGCCCAGCTTTGCTACCAGGCGTCAAAATTTCCCTTTTTTTCAATTTGTTTGTTTTTACAACTTATGATTTTGTTTAATTGTTTATATTTCAGAAGTTTTAATTAATGGTTTATATATTAGCTTGCTTTTAATTGTTGTTTGGAACTCGTAATTTTGATACCAATTAATCGATTATGGAAGCTAGGCCTAACTCACCATCACCTAGTTGCTCAGTTGGGAGAAGTTCTACAAGCAAAGAAACTGAAGTATGGCTAATTGAGCAGCCCTCTGCAGTACTAAAACATCCGTATTACCATCAGAGAAGGAAATGATTGCCCTCTTCATGCACTACAGAAATATTAAAAAGCGAGGCATTAGAGAATCATGCTACTCTACTGCAGATGATGTGCTAGCAGTTTGGAAAAAACAGGAATACCAGCAAAACAGAGTACATGTAGTAGATAAAATTCAAGGAATACTGAAGGAATGGCAGCTGCTTAAGAAAAACAAAGCAAACAAATTGAAAAGATCACAAAATTTAAATAATAAAGAAGAAAAATGGAAAGATAAACTAGAAAACTTATTTGACATTGCTCATCAGAATGCTATGCACTGTATGCAGCTTATAAAAATAGAAGATGATAAGAAATTCTTGAAAATGCAACATGAGAAAGGACGTCATGGAAAAGTCGGTACCATTGATAAGGCTGTTGCTAAAAAAGAGCAAAGAGCAGCAGAAAAGCAACATTATGAAAAGAGGAAAGCAGAAGAAGAGATCAAAAGAAAGAAGAATGAAGAGGCTGTCATACTCACAAGTACATCATCAGAATCAGAATCAGAGGAGAGTAAAAGTGATGAATCTGGTTTCTGTGCTGCACAACCTTCAACATGGAAAAGTAAGGTGGCAAACGTAGAAAATTGTTTGATGATAAATTATTAGGAAGTCTTGATGTTGCAAAATTGAGTGACAGAAATGCGTCTCTAGTTTTAATGCCAACAATCAGACATCGTTTGAATGGGGCATCTGCGAACAAATAAAATGCATGTGTTTCAATACAACGGCAGCCAATACTGGTCCTAGAAATGGTGCAGCTATTCTTCTAGAACAAAAATTTGACAACGATTTATTGTGGCTGGCATGTCGACACCACATATTTGAAATTATGCTGGAAGCTGTTGTTTCAGTCTTTATCACCATCTTCTGGCCCAGATATAGTCCTTTTTAAGAAGTTCAGAGAAAAATGGTCAAGCATTAATAAGGAGGACTACGAAACAGTATTATCAGATCCAGATATCTATGAAAATATTCATGACATCAAAGATGACATAATTATATTTGCAGCAAATCAACTAGACACATTCCAACCAAGAGACGATTACCTAGAACTATTGCAGTTAACAATTATTTTTTTGGGAGGTGACCAAAAGGTGGAATCAAATTTAAACATCCAGCGGGACTTCATCGGGCTAGGTGGATGGCCAAAATTACATATTCATTAAATTTTTTTGTTCAAATCTCAGTTCAAAATTTCAGTAAAAGACAAAAAAGGACTAAAAGACATCTGTCTATTTGCTACTCAGTTATATGTAAAGGCATGGTTTACAGCTCCTGTGTCATCTTGCGCTCCTCATCTTGATCTGGAATTATTACAGAATCTTGTAGTCTACAAACAAATAAATGACACAATTGCATTTGTTGCTATTAAAAAACTGTTAGGTCACCTCTGGTACCTATCAGAAGAACTGGTAGCGTTGGCCTTTTATGATGATGAAGTGCCTACTGAAACAAAAAACAAAATGGTAAGGGCCTTGCAAAATACAAAAGAAACTCTTCCTGCAAAGCGGGCTTTTCTAGATCCTGCACTTATTCTAACGAAGAAATTAGAAGATTTTGTCACATCAAATACTCAAAGATTCTTTACAATAACAGAATTTAGTTCAAAATTTTTACTCAAAGATGCTAAAGAATGGCATAATGATGAAGAGTTTAACTCCGCTAAAAAATCTATCAAACAGTGGAAAGTCGTGAATGATATAGTGGAAAGAGGAGTAAAATTAATGGATGAATATAATAAAATACTAACACATGACGAAGATCAAAAACAATTCTTGCTACAAGTAGTGAAAAACTACAGGGCTGTTTACCCTGATAGAAAAAAAGAAACATTGATGAAGTAAGGACAGCTAATGTCTCAAATATCATGCTAGTTTAATTATGCATGCTTGTGGTTATGGTAGGACCTACGGGGGAGCTTTCCACATTAAAAAAAAGCAATGCGCCTTGTACTGTACCTCCTGGGTGGTGTGGAAAAATTTGACAATTTGAGTCGTTCTGTCAATTTTTAATTGCTGGTAGCAACCCTTAAAAATTAAAAATTTGCTAAAATATTTTAGGATAGTTATTTTTATGCTGAAATGAACCATTTAAAGGGTTGAACACATTAAAATATAAAAAAAAATTTTTTACCCCCATATTTGAATCACCCTAATGTATACTCATCCATAGTTAATGAATAGCAGATTCCTTGTCTCACCTGATTCTTGAAGTAGTTGACCAATTCATGTTTCTTTTTCTCATGAAAACTAAGTACAATTTTTCTGACACCATTATGGGAAGTTGGATGAGGCTTGTCATATTTTATCTTTCTTAGGCTTTCTTGAATGAATTCACTTAGCAATTGATTGGAAACTCAGTCCATCTATACACGCAAGTTTCGAAATTTCTCTTCTATAGACTTTTTTTTGTACAAACTCTTCCACTGTTCTTTGTTTCTTCAATGGCTGATTAAGCTGGTTGGTGTTTCTGCCATGAATATTTTTCATGTGGGATGATAAACTTGAAGTAGAACCTCCACAACACTTTAAAACTTTGTGACATGTCATACACTCTGCTTCTTCTTTATTCTTACGAGTGAAATGATACCAAGCATTTGATTTCTTTGACATGATGGAGTATTAAATCTTAGAATCTTAACTGATCAATGTGCAATCATCCACATAACATTCAAGACTGAAGCATCAATTATAATATTATTTACTTATAAACAAACAATACGAAATGATGCAAAACGTAATTACTATGTTTTTAAACGTCATTTGGAAATGTTTGTTTCATAGAAAATGGACCAAAGTGATGGGAGACTTGCACAAAAATGTGAAAACTGGTTCTTATCATCAGTTTTAGTGATGATTAAAAATTTTCATCACTGGTTAAAAACTGGTTTTTTAAAACCGGGTTCCATCTCTAATATACATCTGCAGTATTTGCACCAAACTCTATTTGGTTGGTCACTCAACATTTTTACTTCATCCCATTTAGCAGCTTTAAGTCCACCACCAGTATGTGCAGGTCTAACTTTAGGCATTATTAAATAGATATTAATTAACTAAAACTGATCTCTGAAAAAAAGATGTTCAAAAATAAGAATAGTGTCTACTGTCTAGGCCTGTAAACAAATTGCAATAAAAATTCAGAAAAACGCGCTACCATGTTGATTCAAAATAGAACAAAAGCCACACTTTATGTTAAATGAAAACACACTACGTTTCAACAGCACACTGCTATCTTCTTCAGTTGAAAGTGACCTTAAAACTGAAACAAAATATATAAATTCTAAAAATCATAGCTATAACTTTAATTTAAATTATGAAACCCAAAAACCCATGGGCTTTGGTTTTTTGGTGTAAAACCCAGGTTTTTGCCAACCCTGTTAAAAGTTAATTTTTTATTTACTTGACAGTTACAAATAGCTTTTGAAAAAGGACTTTTGAAACCAGGACTTAATGAAGAAGTAGAAAGAAGAAAATTTACCCCCATTAATAACAGTGTAAGTATTATACCATAATGTAGTAGGGAAAACTCAGTCTTAGTGAGAGAAAAGAAGTAGGTAAAAGTAGGCAATATGCTAATTGCATGGTACAAACATTTTTATTAAAAAAAAGACTACTTGGATACCCCCTTATTACTCTTCATAAGATGTAATTAGGGCCAACCACATAGTGTTTACTTTCTTGTGTAAGAAATTACATTATATTTGTGTTTTTGCTCCATAGTACAAGTTTTAATTTATTTCAGTGCATAATGTAACATTAATTTCTTTTAGAAACTTTATAGTTGATTCTATAATGTATATTTTTAATAAAATAGCTGTAAAAAATTCATTTTGCAGAGGTTTAGGAATGATGCTGTTCTGATCTCTAACTTTGTTCTCTTTTGTGAAATGTAATATGGAAATATATCGGAGAAACTTGGCTTTGGAATCTGAAATAGGTTAATCCTTTCACTCATGAATAAAATTGGTTAGCAATAAAAAATAAATATTTAGTACTGATTGATATTAATTGATAATTTATAAAATATTTTGGTCAACAAATGTTTTTGTACCTACACAAAAAATATCCATTTTTAGACCAGCTGTACATAATCATCAGTGCCTCAAATGTAGACAAAATAATGCAGCACAAAACGAAACTGCTATTACATAAGCATCTTCTGATTATATTCAAGAACAAAATCCTGTACCTAAATAAATTCCTTCCACATTTGGCATGAAATTATTTGAGTGCAATCACAGCACAGACCACCTATGTGGGATGCTGCTGGTAACTGATAGCAGCAAAGAACCACAGCATGTGGAAATTAAGTGCCTGCTACAATAACGCTAGCCTATAGGCTACTCTTCATAGTCATGTGTGATTGATGGGTCAAAATGTTATAGATAGTGATACAGCATGGCTAAATATTTAACTACTCAGTTAAGTCATCTGTGAATGAAATGATTAAAGAATAAATTAGGTTTCTCTATTGTAATGAAGCATTGTACTGAATGTAAATGAATTTGTTTCTCCACATTCCCTCTCCTACCTCTTGCATTTGTGACATTCTTTTCACTAATCTTCTCTACTTAACATTAATTTGATATCCATAGTACAACGCACTGTTTGACAGAAAACTTATTTTCAAACAGTTTATTGGCTGATTTGGCCCTTTGCAGTTCCTTACATCATTTTAATGCAGTACAGGGGATCCTCGTTATCCGAGTATTCATTATCTGAGTCCCTGCATTTACATGGCCTAAATAATTGTAGAACCATACGGATAAATTTCCAGTACTTAAGAGGTTTCTGCGGATAATGTATGTGGAATGCTGAAGCGCAATGGAAAACCATTTAAATTTCCCTCGGATTTGCTGTCTCACTCACTTTCCCCTACCTCCAACACTCTACCACCACCACACTCCACCCCCAACCCTGATGCCTCGCACTCTGTTTCTTGCTAACCATTACTAGTGCTGAATTTGTCTGTGGTTTTCTTGTTTCTTCATTCTGATTTTGTTGATTTTTGCGCTATTGTTGCAGCCATGACTTCAAAGCATACTGCTAGTGATAAAGCAGCCACTGGCCCTAAAAGAAAGCGTACCAGCTAATGGGTTGGATGTGAAATTAGATGTTAATAAGCGCAAGAAAAATAGTGAATGAGTGATAGACATTGTATGTGCTCTTAACATCCCCGAAACTACCATTCATACCATACTTAAGAATGCAGTAGATTTAGAAACAAAAGCTACGACAATGATAAGGCACTCTGAGACTAAAATAACATGCAGAAGGAGTGATGTTTAACATATTTTATAAGGTAAGGTACATAAAAGGGTTTAAAAAGTGTATTTTACAAATGTTTAACCATAATTTTGAGTGTCATTTATTGTGTTAAGGTCCCAATTAAACTTTATTCTCATTATTTCTTATGGGTTTTAGGTTCCTGCTTTAAGTGGATTCACTTAAAGTGGTGATTTCTTGGTCCCCATTATCCTCGGATAACGAGGACCCCCTGTATTTACTGGTTGGTTTTCATTTTCAGACTGGACTTAATAAAAAATTAAAGGAAATAGAACTCACTTTACCTTGGGTTGAAACTCTGGACCTCACATGTGAACCTGCTCCTTTGGCCCCAGAACTTGCATTACAGGTATGGCTAAGGGGTCATTCAAAAGCCATGTGGTCCTTTTTTGGGTGGTTTTCAAACCATCCCCACCTTTGTGGTCATTTGTGGCCAATGACTTAAACCTCCCCCTCCAAAACCACATGGTCTTCTGATGTCACCCCCACCCCTTCTTAATCTTATGTAAATTAAAATTAAAATTAAAATAAAGCAAATTAAAAATAACCAAATTAAAAGTATGATGAATTTGTGATTCATGAACGTTAAAGATTCAAATCTAGATTTTTCTGAAATAAAGGTAGAGCAAATTTGTGTTTATAAAGATTTGTCTTCTGGAATTTTCTGGAGTTTATGAAATATATATATACCGTGTGACCACAAAAATTGTCCCTGTTTTTAATCACTTATTACTCAGTCATTATTGCAGCTTCACAAATGAAATAAAAAGCTTTTGAAAAAGAATATTTAAAAGTTTTATTTAATTTTTTCGATATCCTGGATACGAAATCAGTACTTATAAAAAAATGACAGTTTTATCCACCACAATCATGGGTTATTTGTCGGACATGCAACGTGTTTTCATTGCAGAAGAGATGATCAAACATGGCTTGGTAGTTGCCACCCAACGGTCTTTCAGACGACAATACGGTCAGCAAAGGACCATAGATCCTAAAACGATTCGCAGGATTTTCGCAAAATGGAAACATCACGGCTCAATCAAGAACATGCATAAAGGCAACTCTGGGCACAGCAAAGGTGTGCGAACCGCTGAAAACATTGATTCAGTCGCAAATCAGCTTGAAACGGACAACAAGAAATCTGTGATGAGACGACTATCAGCTGTGACAGGAATCAAACGGGAGATCATTCGGAAAATAATCACGTTGGATTTGAGAATGAAGTCATTCAAAATTATGTGTTGCAACAGCTTAGCGAACAAGACTACCAGCGTCGTTTGATTTTTGTGAACGCATTGAAACAATAATTGAACAAAACCAGATAAGATTAAGTGACATAATATTCAGTGATGAATGCCACATCTATCTCATTGGGTTCATCAACAAACAGAATTACCGGTGTTGGTCACAAAACAAGCCAAATATACACTTGGAGAAACCTCTGCATTCACCAAAAGTTACTGTCTGGTGTGGTTTGAGTAGCAGCAAGGTTTATGGTCCTTACTTTTTTGAGGACCCAGAGACAAGGAGACCACTTTCAGTAACTTCAGAAAGATATGTAGAAATGCTGAACACTGTTTTTGAACAAGAAAACTGCAGTAACAAGTGGTTTCAGCAAGACGGAGCAACAGCCCACACAACTAGGCAATCATTGGAATGTTTAACAAGATTTTTTGAACAAAGATTCATTTCTCATCGCTCGCAGTTTCCCATTGAATGCAGCGTTTTGGAAAATGTAATAAATAACTTCCTTTCCCGTTGTGTGAAATGTAAGAATGTCCAGGGACGTCACTTTGAACACATGTAGAATAAATTAAAACTTTAAAATGTTCTCTTTCAAATGCTTTTTATTTCATTTGTGAAGCTGCAATAATGACTGAGTAATAAGCGATTAAAAACAGGGACAATTTTTGTTGTCACACGGTATAAAGATACACACAGACTGTTCATGGAACAAGGAACTCTTCTAGGAAAATTAAATCCACTATAGTCCAAATAAGTAATGGTAAATGACAAATACTATAGTTTTCTCTTTTTCATGATGCTAGCCTGACATGGGCAATGGGTCACTCACAAAGTGGTACCATTGCCCATGTCAGGCTAGCATCATGAAAAACAAAAAACTATAGTATTTGTCATTTACCATTACTTATTTGGACTATAGTGGATTTAATTTTCCTAGAAGAGTTCCTTGTTCCATGAACAGTCTGTGTGTATCATTATATATATATATATTTCATAAACTCCAGAAAGAGGTACCAAAAATATAGCTTCCCTCACCAGCTATCTACAAAGCAGATAGGATCCAGCTTTGGGACAGGATCTAGGGTTTAAAGCAGCCTAGCCCAGCTACATTTAGAACCTCAATATAAGCAAAAGACTCGCTGCCTTCAGGTCAGATTGAATACATCAAAGAAAAAGAAAAAAAATATATATTTGTCATTTACCATTACTTATTCGGACTATAGTGGATTTAATTTTCCTAGAAGAGTGCCTTGTTCCATGCACGGTCTGTGTGTATCATAAAAAACCTCAGGGAACCATTCTGAGTTCATTCCCATATATATATATATATATATATATTTTTTTTTTTTTTTTTTTTTTTAAGTTTCGGGAAGAACCGATTCGCCTCTATTTAAAAAGGGCATATCTCGGCGGAAAAACAAAGAAAAGTGAGAGGAAAGACAGAGGAAAAAGAAAGGGTGGAGGGGACAGTCGAAGTGGAAAAAGACCAAGGATGACAATGACTGCAGGGTCGAGCCCCATCATCCTTGGGTGCTAGGGCCGGGAGGGCGCACGTGAAACCTCCAGGAACAAGCACGTACAAACGAGCACAAAGAGCACTCAAGAGCACGAGCTTAGAACCCCCTTGCGGGGATATATATATATATATATATATATATTATTTTTTTTTTTTTTTTTTAGTTCAGGAAGAACCGATTCGCCTCTATTTAAGGGCATATCTCAGCGGAAAACAAAGAAAAAGTGAGAGGAAAGACAGAGGAAAAAGAAAGGGTGGAGGGGACAGTCGAAGTGGAAAAAGACCAAGGACTGCAGGGTTCGAGCCCCATCATCCTTGGGTGCTAGGGCCGGGAGGCGCACGTACAAACGAGCACTCAAGAGCACGAGCTTAGAACCCCCTTGCGGGGATATATATATATATATATATATATATTATATATATATATATATATATATATATATGAGGGTAATTCCAGGACAGATCAACCAATGGACAACACCAACACCTCTTCAATTTTGCTGAAACTTGGTACAGGGGTCGATTTTGGCCAAAAAATATGATTCCCAAGTTTTTAGCTTGATCTGACCAATGGTTCAAAAGTTATGAACGACATCATTTTGAGGTCAAGCATTGACCTCACATTTTTCAAACTGCCATAATTTTCCTCCTGTTGGTCATAGCCCTATAAAAGTATACATATTTGGAATCAGAATGATCTGTAGATTCCAAAGATGACATCGTTTTTGATGTAGGATGAAAAATAAAAATTTTACTTATAAATGAATATTTGAGGTCATCATTTGGCCTCTCGGATACTGAATTCCAGAAAAATTCATTGATGAGAAAAATGTTCCCCTATCATCATTATCAGCTTTAAAAAGTTTGTGTATAGGCCATTATACATGTCAAAACACAATTTAAGTAATACTAACTTCCTGTATTTTTTTACTATAAACATCTAATTTTGCCTCATTTCATGATCTAGACATCCTGAGAGCTAGATAGCTATAGGTGCTTGAATATAAAGAAGTATATAAAAGAGTGCTAACACATGAATATACCGTATATATATATATATATATATATATATATATATATATATATATAATATATATATATATATAATATATATATAATTTTGCTTGTTAATGCATTATGTATTAGGTATTTAAACAAAAATAAATATCCCCCATTTCATCTCTGCCACAAGACTCATCAGACAACTTTGATTAAACTGGCTGTTGTTATGGGGGAACTTCCAATCCCCTTTATTAATGAATACAATATAAAAGTTAAAACAGTTGAACATTACTTAAAGAAAAAAGTAATAGGTAATACATATATGATGACTCCATGTTATGCAAGGATAACATCACAGTAATTAACGTCCTACATACGTACATATACACAGTAAAATTTAGGTTAATCTATTTATATGCTCCTTTGCAAAGTTTTGCATATCTTCTTCTGGGAAAATATACTGGATATGTGTTCCTCCTCTTAGTCCTGCCTGTACTGCTCCAAGGATATTGTTTGCTGGCACTGGGCAACTATCTTCTTTGGTTGGGAATGTATATGATGGGGCAATGCCTGAGGGATGCAGGAAATTGATAATGTAATCTTCATATTCAGCATCATAGTCTTTTACCAACCCAAACCATAGTTCTTGTCCATATATACATCCAACAAAACACCCAACTTTCACTTCAGTGCATGTGTTTCCCTAAAGACTGCTGCCCTCTTCACTACCAGACTGAGTGGCAATATCCTTCAGTAGGCTTTTGAGCTCTCCTTTGGCACTCTGAGAGAGGGGGTAAACCATTAAGCTATCCATTGACATAGGTACAAATCTATGAAATTTTAGGGTACCTGCAATTGACTTGATTGAAGGGCTGAAGTGCTGCTCTAATCTCTCTTCGATCTCCTTGATTTTCATTGATGACACACACAAAAATTTTATTAAAGACTTCATTTCATTGGAACAAAACTGGTACATGTCTTCAGCTGTAAGAATTTGTTTTTCGACGTCTTTGTAGGCTTGCTTTTGCTGCTGCTCTCTTGACAGTACCTCCAATTCCATCACATGCATTTTTGCCGTGCGATAGCAAAAAAATGCCACTCAGCATCAATCCCAAAGTCAGCTCTGTGATGGCAAAGGTTCAAGAAATTGAATTTGTTCTTATACTGAGCAGCACATCCATCAGTAAAATAGTGAATTTTTGTCAGAGTTGGATGTTCTGCACGAATAACAGGTAAATTAGCTCTTGGAGAAAAGAGTACACCATCACTGTATCATGTTTCAATGAATCTGAAATGAAGCACCAACTCTGATGACAGACGTATCAGATTGTTTCCAGTAAAACACAAATGAGTGTACTGTGCATTGAGAGTTTTCCCAATGAAATCCTTGTGCTGCATCCTGGACAATGAATGAATAGTTCTCTGCAAAATCTCCTACTAAGCACCCTTCATGCAATGGAAGGTTACTTTTTAAATTTTTAAAATATTCTGCTTGGTGTTTACTTGTAAAATGATGCCTTGTGAGATTAGAAATGCTCTTACTCAGTGGCGGATCTACTATGAAGCTAATGAAGCTTAAGCTTCAGGGCCCCTAATCCAGGAGGGGCCCTGAAGCAACTTTTTTTTTAATGAGTGAATTTTTCAACAAAATCGATGGAGTTTTTTTAAGTGTTTGTTATTAAAATAAGGCTATTTTAGTGATAGAATCATAAGCCAATGGGTTGAAGTACTTAATATTGACCTTAGAATATGCTCTAATACCCATTTCATATGGCCTCAAAATGCCCCTGTAATTGGTCAAATTTCAAAATTTTCTCGGGGGCTTGCAGTGCCCGAACCCCCAGCTGTATGGGCTCGCTGAGCTCGCCAGAATCTATTCATAGTCTACATTTTGGCAGCTGGATCCTCGAATCATTCGTTGGTGCACGGCTTAATAGTTCTATAGCTCAGCCCTTAGGCTAGAGCCAATCGGAACCATAAAAAGACATCTGAATTCTCATAGAATTGCCATAGAACAATCCCATTGAAGAAGATAACAGCGGTTACCCAGACCTCATTGCTGGTGGGAAGGGGCTCACTGTATGGCCCATTTTCAAGGACACCACCCCCACCACCCCGTTCTCCGCTATTTGGGCCTCGAGGTCCTTGCAAGGGCAGCAAGGCCCTTTGAACCTTGTTGGATGTTGCCCTATTGTTGCTGGTTGCGAAGGGGCCCCCATAACAGTTCAAGCTTCAGGGTCCCAAAACTGTAGGTCCACCACTGCTCTTACTTAATGATTCTATGAAATCATATAAATTCTCAACCTTTTCTGTCAGTGAACAGCGGTCCACTGTCACCCATTGCTTATAATGAATTTCTTCTGGTAGTCATTCTAGCTGTCTCACTCCAAGAGCTGCAAGCTGCAGTTTGGGATTCTGATGATATGTACGGACACAAACTGAATGTGTACCACTGCTACCTGCGAGGATACACCAAGCAGGATGAAGACTGGCAAAACTACTAAATCCAATATGAGGATTATTTGAATCCTTAGTAAATGCTGCATAGAGCTCTCGCAAATTACAAAGTATTAAACGCTTTTGCATCTTTATCTTTTCTCCTTCTTCATTGATTACAAACAACCTTGCAGTCTTTCATTCCAGGACATTGACGGCTATATTCATCTAATTCATAAAAATTTCTCACTTTCACTTTTGTCTCATTTGTAATTACTTTGCCTTTACTCATTGATGGGATTTCAGGTAGTACTCCATGTTCACTTTTCAGACGGCGACTTTTTTTTTACCATGTAAGTTGATGTTCCAAAGAATGTCGACGTTTCACCTATTGT
Source organism: Bathynomus jamesi (assembly GCA_023014485.1). NCBI lineage: Eukaryota > Metazoa > Arthropoda > Malacostraca > Isopoda > Cirolanidae > Bathynomus > Bathynomus jamesi. Next base: position 1,102,332 of record JAJOZX010000677.1, read on the forward strand.
AAATGGTGACAGTGATAAAATTTGAAGTTTTAGCTTGCTGTTTTGTGTGGTGTTGAACTTATCCTTGAGCTCCCTCATGAGAAGTTCATACCTGCAATTTTTAAAAAACTTTTATTAAAAAGATTTCTAACTAGCTAGTCATAAAATATAAAAATTCTAAACATATCCC
>JAJOZX010000677.1:1107500-1241844 GCA_023014485.1 Bathynomus jamesi
TCAAGAGTTAAATGGAACATTTTCCTGTTCATGCTGTAACTTTTGAACTGTTCAACGTAAATTGATAAGACTGTGTTGCAAGCAAGAATGAAGTTATTGCATCAAAGTTCAGGGTCATAAGTAGAGATCACAGGTCAAATGAAGGTCCATACCATAACTTTTGAACTACTTTGTATAAAATAAGAACATAAGAAATTTTTATAGTGGGCATACTAGGGGCCACTTCGGCCCATCGAGGTGGCTCCACTATGTAAAAACTGCCTGTACATTGGCAATAACCAATTTTTTCAAAACTAATTAAGTATCAATTTAAAACTAATTAATTATCAATGATGAAACTTCTTACCAGGGGTGGACTGACAGCAACCTGGGCCCTCGGGCATAATGAAGTCCTGGGCCCCTTGAAATCCGATTTTTTTTCATATTACAGTTCGATTAGACACTTGACCTAATTGAGAACACACACTGTTTTATGCTGACTGCGGCCGGGGCCGCCGGTCCATGCCCGATTTGCCCGACCGCTCAGTCCACCCCCTGCTTCTTACACATGTTCCATCACAATACAATGTCATGAGCAAGATTCATACCCGCAGCAACGGTGAAGGTCGTCACAAATGTAGGTGGGGGCATTGATGTTCTAGCATAGTTATTGTTTTATATAAACTGAAAGGGTAATGACTAATCCGTATTTTACCCTGGTAAAAAAATATGGGTCATGCATACTTCTATGTTTTGGGTCAACTTTTGACTTTGAAAAGGTAAATTTTTTTCCAATTGTCCAATGTTATTTTTTTATGGGGATGAAAATTGGCTAAGTGAATTTCGTACCCAAGTTAACCTTATATGCCAAAAATCATTAAAATCAATAGTAGTTGGGTGTTGAATGCGCATTTCCATTGGGGTGCTTGTGTTCGAATGTTCCAATAGGCCCTAACAGTGTGCAATATTCTAAACTAAAATTTCCCCAGATAATAAAAAGTTAGTTAATATAAACAAGATTCCATAATGGAATCCTTGTTCATTTATAAATTAAAAACAGACCTAATTTCTGATGAATCATTGGTAGATCTGCTGTTTTGGTTAAGGTACTTGTTTATTTTATTTATTTATCTTTTAGTTTTAATGCTTTTATATTTTTCGTAGCTATTTTTTATAATTGTAACTTTATTTTAATTTCATCTATTTACCTTTTAGTTTTAATGCTTTTACATTTTCTTAGCTACTTTTTATAATTTTAACTTTGTTACTTTAAATTGTTATTAAGCAACTTACAATTGAAATTTGTATTTTGTATGTAATTTGGCCTTTTATTGTTTTAGCCCTGAAGATGGAATTAGTGCATTCAGAAACGTTGGTACTGATTAAACCTTAAAGGATGTTTATTTTTTCTCTGGTGTTATATATATATATATATATATTTTATTTTTTTTAAAGCCTTTCATGTGGGCAAATTACCTGTATTAAATCCCACTGCTCATATGAGATTTATATAATTTAGTCTTGTAATCATAGATATTATTTACTTGCTTATCCTTCCCGGACATCATAGATATATATTATTTTAATGTTTAAGTAGATATATGGCGACACGTTAAATGTGTGTGAACTTGGATTGAACTGTCACTGTATAACTGTCCCTAATAAAAATTATTAGTTTTAAGGTAAACTGGTTGTCCAAAAACAGGTTTTGTCCATATGAGCTGAACCTCAAAAAACTGATATACAGGGTGTTCATAAAAGATCTGAACAATTTTAATCTTTATTAATGTGATAACCCAATAACATACAAAGAAACAAGTTTGTCCATGTGACTCCGCACAGCTAAAAGTTTTACATGTTTAATAAACTTCAACATGTGCGCCATTGGTCGCCCGTACAACATCCATGTGCATTCAAGCACGCCAGCATCGACCATCGCTATTGCATCCCTGATACTGATTCATAGTTCATGGATGTTGACAACCTTGGTCTTATACAAAAAAACTTAGTTGCTCTATCGCTTACACATGCTTCATATCTTATTTAGTATGAAAAATATTAACGAATCAAATCGTTCAAATCTTTTATGAGCGCTATATATATCTATCTCTATCTATCTATCTATCTATCTATCACACACACACACACACACACACACACACACACACACACACACACACAGGCTGTCCCGTAAGTCTGGAACCATAGGGCAAAATGATAAAAACGGCAATAAAAACGCCGAAGAGACTGGGGACTGTGTGTGAAATGAGCGAGGATGGTAGCGGCTGTGTCATCGTCGGTGGATGTCCTCGGAGGTCCACTGCGTGGTTTATCTCCTATGAATCCCGTTTCCCTGAACTTTGCTACAAGCTTGCCAACACAGCTGTGTGTTATCGGCGCGCTGTCCGGATGCAATGTTAAATTCCTCAGCGACCTCCCTCTGACTCCGATTTCCTACGAGCAGAATTACCTGGATGCGTTCTTCCTTACTCAAAGACATCATGGGCACTTGCATAAACGGAAAAACATGAATTACTTATTTTGCCCTATGGTTCCAGACTTACAGGACACCCTGTGTATTATATATATATATATATATATATATATATATATATATATATATATATATATAATATATATATATATATATAATCTTACTAGTACTTTATTTTTAAATAATTTTAATATCTGTATGCAAATTTTGAAATTTAAAATTTTTGAATACTACTTTTAAGTATATAAAATTACAAACTTTGTCAGCTCTTCAGATTTAATACAGTAGAAAAGGATTTTTGTAATATAAATGAAGTGCTGGAATTTTTTCTTCAATAAATCATTATAGTAATTTCATACAAACGCCTTCAACCATTTAGTTTAGATAGAAGTGGCTTTAGTTCTTGTTGATTTCTATTGCAGCTCGAGTCTCACAAGAAGAGTTCTGAAAGTAATCATGGTGATGATGATGATGATTTGATTTACAATGACTTTGCTAGGGAAATGCTGTTCTACAGATTAGGCCAAGCAGCAGTACTAGAAGCCATCCCCAAACTGAACAAATTTGGAATTCCCTCTAAAAGACCGGAAGATTATTTTGCCGAAATGGCAAAATCTGATGAACACATGCACAAGGTAATTTAAATTAGTAATGCATTATTTATATTGCACTCTCATCTTCAAATGCGCGTGTGCGAGTTTTTTGGATAGAATTCTGTAGGCACTTCATTTGTTAGTAAATATTTGGGCGAATATTGTAATTTTAATTTTGAGAGTTTAACTTACGTGAAATTAGTAGTGTAACATAAATTTACCATGGGATATAGATATGGTGCCAAACTTAATTTTAGACTGAAGCTTCTTACTGCATGGTCTAATAATAATAATAATAATTAATAATAATAATATAATAATAATAATAATAAATATACGCTTCAAATGGATCATTTATTTGGTTTTAATTTCGAAGGTTCGGCAGAAGTTGAAGGTTAAAGAAAATGCTTTATTAATTAGGGAGAAAGCGAGAAAGTTGAGGGATTTGAAGAAGCATGGAAAGAAAGTGCAAATTCAGAAGCACCTTCAAAGACAGGAAGAGAAGAGGACCATTTTGGAACAATTAAAAAAATATCGGAAAGTATGTTGCTGTAATCATTTAAATATTAAGGCAGAGTGAGTTGCGTAACCTCAATTTTCAATTAAGTTGGTCAAAAGACAAGAAGGTGAAAGTGATAACTGATAACGAAAGATTAGAATTATTAATAAAAATTTAAGTTCAAAGTTGGTTAATTAAGATTTTTAGTTAAAATTAAACTTTGAAATAAAAATTCAAAAATTGATTTTTTAGTTTCTTTAAGTTTTCTGGTTCATTAGTTAGGGATGAGACTGGGAACATGGAAGTCTCGGGTTCGGCTCTTGCCGCCGCTTCAATTTGAGCTTACCTCTGCTTCGGGTTTCGAGTAACGCCCGGAGTTCATGCCCGGCCATTGTGTTTTGTATTCTTTATTACCGTCGTAAATTCTGAATTCACGGCCGAGCCGAGATGTTGCATTTCAGACATTTTAATTATTAAAAAATTAAAAGGTAACGGCCAGGAAGCTCATTACCCCACGATGTGGTTGAGTGTGCCCCATGGGTCACCTTTAGCCTGACCAATGATAGGGTACGGCCAATTCTATCCGACCCAGGAACCGGCAGACACGAGCGAAACCAGAGCCGCACCGCTCAGAGTCCGCCATAATAACTGAGCTACTGGGCTCCCAGTGAAAAGGCGTATCACTAAAATCTGTGGATTCTGAAATTCTCGTTCACTCCCTTCATCCTCCATCACCAAATTTTTTTTTACCTTCACTGGTCATTTAATATACTTCTAAATAAAGATATTCTCAGACTGAAAAAAAAATCTAAAATAAAGTATTTGATTTGAAATAAGTTCAGTCAAAACTATAGGTTTTAAAACACTTTTTATTCTTTGCGTGTGAAGCCAATATGCTGAATTCCAGTTTTAGTCGTTCCTTTTAACTGACTTTCCAGTAATCGCTTTATATGGAACCACAGTGTGCGAAGATCATACCCAGGTAATTCGGTTCGATGGGGATCTTAGTCTTTGCCCCAGTGGTCGTCGAGGTCTTTGCGGAGACTATGGCCTCCGTTTCCCGCTGTGGTCACCTACGCCCCTCTTTTCTTGACCACGAGGCAATGTTGGAGCGCCAACCTGTCCTCTTCGCCAGACAGCTTTGCTTAAAACTACCTTTTCTCCTTCGAGCACCGTTTGTATCTCTTCTCTTCCGGCAAGACAGCCTCTGATCCTGACAAACCTTCAAAGATGTTCCGTCATGTTCATTCTTCCACTCTCTTTTTCCTTCTTAGCCTCTTTAATAGTGCTTGGGTGAAGAGAGGCGGTCGTCCTCCTTTTCCCTAAGCCCGGCGAAGACCCTTTGTCGTAATCGAACTACCCTGTCTTCCTTCCTCGTACAATTCGAAGGTGCTCTACGCTTCGCCTTGGAAAAAGCGTACGACACCGCATAGCGTTGGTGGATCTGCCGGAAACAGTTCTTCCTTGGATTTGGTGGTTCTCTTACCATTTATTTCTTTCTTTCCATCCACTCTTTACGGATTAGTGTAGGTGCTTCTCTTTTTCCGGTCGCAAGATAAGGGGGTTGAGCGTTCGGTACTTTTCGCTGGCCGATTGACATCATTTTTGTCCACCCTCTGGGTGTGTCGTCCACTCTGTACGTGGACGACTTGGTTATTTATTGCTCTGGTTCTTGCATATCCTTTATCGAGCACCTTCTTCAGCTGGGATTCTATTTTCTCTCACGCTTGGCCACGGAATATGGCGATACATTTCTGTCGCCGCCTTCGCTCTCTCTCCAGTCCCTTTCGGTAGTTCTAGAGATCCATTTCCTGGGCATGATTTTAGATTCCCTGCTGACATGGTCTTCCCACTTGCAGTCCCTTAAGCTTTCCTGCTTGAAGACCTGCGACCTTCAGAAGTTTCCTTTGCGAAGTTGGGTGCTGAACGCCACGTTCTCTGTGAGTGTACTGCATCCGCGTCCAGAGTAAGGTGAATATGGCTGCCAGCCCTATTCTTCTGCAGGTTGGGGGTCGTCCCCACTTTAGGTTTCCGCGTTAGCGTAATAGCCTTTCGGTTCTTGCGCATTTGCAGTCTACGCGTAAAGCGAACATTCCCCGCTAGATATTCATCCATTCCTTGAATGTTTGAAATCTCTCCCTTGTTCATCGGATACCTTCCACTCCCGTCCTTGACATCCTCTTTGGCCCTACTTCTCTGACGATATTTGATAACCGCCCTAACCTTCCTTATCGTTTTGGTCTCCAGATGGTCTCTCTCTCTCGTCCTCCGTAGGCGTTGAGGATGTAGTTTCCTGTTTTCCTTCCTTGGACACGTTTTCCCTTGCAGATTTGTGTTCTGTTCTTTCGGACCTCCCTAAGCAGGGTGCCTGTTTACCTGGGAACACAGGAACCTGGTTCCCGTACAAACCACCGCGATCGCGTACAATTCCAGGCCAGGCATGATCTTAACTTTTCGAAATCTTAATAGAACTGTCTATTGTCTTCAATGGAAGGCTGTCCAAGATAGCTTTAATTGTCAAATACGACCTGATTGCGGTCAGACACTGCATTATTATCTAAACCTTAAACGGTGAACTTTGGCCCAGTCTACCCTATTGCATTCCAAGACGGAATAAAGTTACCATACCATGGAGTACAATTACAAGTACAAGTTAGAATTATAAGTACACTAAACCCCCACTATTTCGTGATTCATAACACTGGTATGCATATGAAATTTTTTTGTCTGCTGTGAGGGTTTTTTCAACTCATATTATATAATTCGACCATGCTGAATTCGAAAATGACATTGGTTTTCCTCAATCAGGTCAGGTTTTTTCTCTATTGGCCATTTATTATAAGTCCAATTTTATCCCCAAATTTATTGATTTTTTTTTAGCTTAAACACTAGATACGAGTAATATTATAAGAACACTCGTGAAAAATGAAAACATTGTGTGAATAAATACTTTTATTCATACAATGAATATGGAAAAAAGTTTATTGAGGAAGGAATGAAGTTTTTTTGGCTTTCCGTCTGTGTTTTTCTTCGGGCACGTCTCGCTTCAAACACCAGCAATAGTCCGCCAGCATATTGATATCCCAGTTTCCCTGGTACCTCTCTTCCATTATTTTGATATCTTGGTGAAATCGTTCACCCTGTTCCTCACTATAATCCCCGCAATTTTCAGGAAAATAGTCCAAGTGGGACCACAAAAAGTGCATTTTTATGGACATGCGCGACCCATGAGCTTTGAAAGCTTCCATCAAGTTTTCGACAACGGACTCGTATTCTGGACTTCTACGCTTGCCAAGAAAATCAGTGACAACTGATTTGAATGCCTGCCAGGCATTCTTCTCAGTTGGAGTCATTGCGTTTTCGAACTGAGTATCCTTGATCAAAGTTCGAATTTGAGGACCATCAAAAACCGCAGCATTTAGTTTAGCATCAGATATATGAGGAAATTACTCTCGAGATATCGGAATGCTGAACCCTCCTTATTCATTGATTTGATGAAATTTTTCATCAAGCCCAGCTTAATATGAAGTGGTGGGAGCAAAATTTTTGTTGGTGGTACAAGGGGCACTGAAACGACATTATGCGACCCAGGTTCAAAATTCTCTCTGGATGCCCATTCACGCTGTGCATAGTGCTTCTCATCCGCTCGGCTATCCCATTTGCAGAGGAAACATGGGTATTTCGTGTATCCCCCTTGCATTCCCAATACAAATGCCACAATCTGAAAAAAAATGAAAATATTTAAAGAATTTAGAGAATTTGTTCTATCAGATAAAAAAATCTATGCATTGGACTGTATCACTTCTGTGGGGAAGTTAAGTGTTCTTATACGCTCTCAAATAACCTTTGGAAAAACAACATAGTCAATAGCAATAGTTTACTTATGATATTAGTATTACCTTCAAATCTCCACAGATCCTCCAGTTATGTTGGTCGTATACGAGAGCATCCAGTAAAATTTTCATGTTATCGTAGCTCTCAGTAAGTTGTACGGAATGTGCTACAGGGACTGATGCAACCCTATTCCCAATGTTGAGAAGTACTGCTTTCAAACTTCGTTTAGACGAGTCTATAAATAGCCTCCATTCTGATGCGTTATATGGCAGGCCCAAGGATTCGATTAGCCCCTCAACATTGCAGCAGTACACTAAGGAAGAGGTATTTTCGTGCACTGCAAAAAACTTGCGGAATTCTTCCTCTCGTTTCCTATACCAGGAGAATGTTGTTCCCGGAGCCAGCAAGTTGTCCTCTCGAAGTCGTGAGCCCAAGATCTCGGCAGCTAATTTGGAAAGTCCTAAATCCCTGGTAAGATCATTAAGTTTGGCCTGGTTGAGAGGCCTCGGCTAATTTGAAGCGGTATTTTGAGGTATATACGACTGGGACTGGTCATTGGCATTGGTCATTGATTCATCATCAGAATCATCGGAGTCCAGGGTTTGAGGTGGGTCGGGTATTGGAATTCCAGGACCATGGGGTACAGGTCTCATAGCAGAAGGAATGTCAGGGTATACAACAATGTGTTTATTCTTCTTGTTAACTCCTGAAAATAGAAACACAGAAACATGGATATAGAAGAAGCATTCAGACAGTGGCGGCTCGTGAGGGAAGGCTGCGGTCTGTAAGATATGAAATAGGTCGATGGAGTCTGTATATTTTCTTTCTTTTTCATTCATATTGTCCCTTCGGGGACAATATGAATGAAAAAGAAAGAAAATATACAATCATTGTATATGTAAATGTAACTTGTATAACAATATGTATGTGTAAATGTATTTTCTATAACAATATGTATATGTAAATGTATGATTACCATTATGGTGAATATTATGCTATATATGGTGAATATTACATTATGGTGAATATTATGTCAAGTTTCATACGAGGATTTCAAAATATTTAAGAAAAATAAATTTATAAGCCCACCTTGGAGGTTTGTCATGCAGAAATAGCAATCTGTCACGTGATCCTTTCCTTCTCTCCAAATCATAGGAATTCCAAAAGGCAAAGATTTCGCTCTGTCTTTGCTCCATCTTCTCAAATTTTCAATGCACGTCTTGCAGCACATATGAGGGGCGAAATTTTTGTCCTGGTCCCCTAGCTTAATTCCAAAGTATGCTCTATACATTGTCTTCACAAATTTAGTGATTTGGGACTGGTTATTTGGCATGGTAACCGTCCCACATATGTAGCAGAATCTATTGGGATCATTTTTACACGTTCTATTCATTATGAAATATTTTATCTATATGCCTGAAAAGTAAAAAAAGATATTATACAAGTGAAACAAGTGATGATAGATGTTACTGTTCCAATTCCGCTTTGACAAAATCACGAAAAATTCTATTTTACTTATGAGGCCATAGCCGGATAATCTGAGCTGATTGAGAAAAACGGATTGCAGATTCGAAATCAGCAGGAAAAACTCTATAAGAATCACTTACAAAACTCTTGACAGCAAAATTGATGCATACCAGTGTAATTCGTTATGTCGGTCTATTTTGTGATTTTTTGCGCCGTCGTGATTTTCAGTCACGAATTAGCGGGAGGTTCAATGTACTTGTATTCCTAAATTGTACTTGTAATTGTACTCTATAGTATGCTAACTTCATTCCAACTGTCTTGGACATGTTCTTTGCTGTTGATAGCAAGAATTTCCCTACTATGCTTAGTCACTTTGCCTACTGCCAACTTTAACTGAAGTATTAACCTATTTATACATTTTGTGCTACTTTCCTATTTGGGCTTAACGCATTCATTATTGACCCATTAATCACGTATAACGCTATCAAATTAATAATGAATGACAACGCATTCTATTTCACATTGCATTTGACATCTGGTAAAAACCTCTATTGGACGTAGCAAAAATGGTTCAAATAGCGTCAAAAAGTCTACTTGAATGAAGTCGCTTCTTAAAATGCAAAAATTTCCAAGAGAAACCCGCAGAGCCTCGCTTTGCTCAACCCCTAGGTACACCTCCAGCTGCGGATCCCCGGTTCCCGTACAGCTGAGGGATAAACGGGCGCTTTGTCCCGAAGGCTCTCTACCTTTCTCTCGTCCTTCGCTAACTTTTCTTGGCCTATTTCCGTTCTCACTCAGATTAAGAGGGAATAATCAGCCAAAGACCTAAAACAATGTAAACGGTTGATTATCTTGGTTGTATTTCCATGGAATGAAATTAAAGGACATTCGCTTCTTTGAGCGAACTTCTCACGGCACAAACATGGATACAGTCCGAACATGAGAATGGTAGATCACATGGTTGTGACACTGTAACCCGAGCAAGAATCAGATTTCTGCATAAAAGGTCAAGCTCACAAATATGGGAAATATGGGTGGAGGGCCGTATCGTAACTTTTGTACCCCTCTATATACATGTACAGGGGTTAGACAAAATAATATGAACACCCGCCGATTTCACCGGTTATCTTTACGGACTGCTCAGACACAAAGTAAACGGTCAAATGACTGGCAAACCTATTTAAATGCGTAACAGAGTGTATACGTCATGTTATAACCCTCACGTTGTTTTTACAGATCTGAGTGAATTATGAATTAGCAGTTATGAAAGACCTGTCAGACTTCCAAAGAGGGCAAATTGTCGGAGCGCGGATGGCTGGTGCATCGGTGACGAAAACCGCTCAGATGTTCAATGTATCCAGAGGAACTGTCTCTATGGTCATGTCTGCATACCAAAACCATGGAAAGACAAGCACCGACAAATGCAATAGTGGACGCAAGAAGAAGCTGTGTGATCGAGACCGCCGGGTGCTAAAGCGCATTGTGACAAAGAACCATAAGACCACAGCTCCAAAAGTGACTGCAGAGCTTAACCAGCATCTTGCAAGCCCGGTATCGACCAGAACTGTACGTCGCGAGCTCGATGGAGCTGGATACCATGGGAGGGCTGCAATTGCCAAACCCTTCCTTTCGCACATCAACATTGAGCGGCGCAGAAAATGGTGTAATGACCATAAGAATTGGTCAATGGACCGGTGGAAGAATGTAGTCTACTCCGACGAATCCTCCTTTATGCTATTTCCATGTTCCGGTTGAGTTTACGTCTGGAGACAGCCTAAAGATGCTTATGACCCCGACTGCCTGACTCCAACCGTTAAGCATGGAGGCGGATCTGTGATGGTTTGGGCAGCAATATCGTGGAATACTCTTGGCCCAGCTGTAGTACTGCATGATAGGGTTAACGCCCAGGTCTATCTGTCAATATTGGCTGACCAGGTCCATCCCATGGTCCAAACGCTGTTTCCCAATGGCGGCGCCGTCTTCCAGGATGATAATGCACCAATCCACACCGCTGGGGTCGTTAAAAACTGGTTTGAAGAGCATGTTAGTGAAGTAGAACGCTTGGATTGGCCTCCACAATCCCCGGATCTTAACATTATCGAGCATCTGTGGTGTCAGTTGGAGCAGCAGGTCAGAAGCCGATTCCCACCGCCGGCGTCTTTGGAGGAACTGGAGCAGGGTTTGCTCGAAGAATGGCTCAGGATTCCTCTAGCCACTGTCCAAAAGCTGTATGAATCAATTCCCCGACGCATTGCAGCTGTTATTGCCGCTAAAGGAGGACCAACTCCATATTAAGAATAAAAACCGCCATTTATCAAGGTGTTCATTATGGTTATGACATTTTTATAACCTCATGTTCCTGTATCATAAATCGATGAACTTTTGCCCCCTGACAATGAAAATAACAGTTTTTTCGATATATTTTGAAAAAACTTCACCCCAAAAGAAAAAATTAATAAAATAATAAATATTGGTTGCTCCTTGGTATAGCTATTGCAGATGGGTCTCTGTTCCAGTGATTTTCCAGAGTATTTAGTGCTTTTCGATATTGTTGCAAGATATTGGACAATTTATGATAATCATCAGGTAACCAATCTAGAATGGTGCAATGCAGCTGTCTCGAATATACTAATATACTATATTTGCTTTCGGGGTGACATTTTTTTTTAATTCTGAAGAATTAGGCCCTTTTTTATTGTTTTCAAGCAAAAGTTCATCGATTGATGATACAGGAAACAATATTTATGACAAAAAATTAAAAAGTCATAACCCTAGTGTTCATATTATTTTGTCCAACCCCTGTATGTCCGAGCAAAAATCAGGTTTTTGCGTCAAAGGTTAAGGGTCACAAATACAGGCGAGGACATTGATGGCGTTCCTACATAGTTCTTGTTTATACTTCTTTCCATTTGCGCAAAAACGTATATTAAATTTTAGTTTTCCATCAAGTATCTGATGATAAAAATGTGATATAATCGTGGCCATTAACTGGATGTAATCAATAAATTCTTTGCACATTATAATTTGATGAGGATCGTACGAATATACCTTCAATCCACAGAATAAATGAACCAACCGCCCCTACCAATGTTGCCATAGTCAAACTTCACCTCTGTACTTAAGGTTCAAGAGTGACCTATTTTATAAATTTCTGGCGAATATTTAAGTTATACCATTGAAATGGAAAAAAAAATAATTAACTACTATATTTAGTAGTTAGTTTCTGTGAGAAATTGTTAAATAACTTTGAGATTACATACAAACCTACCAGAGAAATGCGCTCTCTCGTTTTCAGTGTCAGACTGATTGATAATTCAAGTAAACTTTCGTAGTGGTCTGGGATACTGAAGTGGCCGAAGATTCGGAAATGTGGTAAAAGGGTTAGGGAAACTGATTTTTTTTTTTTTCAGCCAATTGGTTTTAATATATGTACACTTTTTCTTTCAGGGCAAAACTAATTCACTCGACTTCCTTGATGAAGGACCAGATAAAACGGACTCCAGCGGCATTATAAAGTCGAAAAAACAACTTAAAATGGAATTGAGAGAGTAAGTAATGCAAAAATTAGTAGTTATTCAAATTGTTTATACTCGTATTCTTACTCATCAATACTACGTTTTAATGTTTTGATTTGCTCTTCAAGTAGCACATCGATCAGACGATTACCTATCGCTGATAACCTTTTGGGATTGTACACACAGCTAGTTTATCTTTTTTATGAAGTTGGAATTTGTAGGCTCTTCGTCTTTGGGAAGTAATCATTAGTGTGCATCCAAAAGATGATTCTTTCAAAACAGTCTGTCAGATCACAAAGGACTTAGTTCCTCCTAATTTCGAATGCTTTTGTATACGTTAAACATTAGGGTAAACCTACTGGAATTTCAGCAGTATTTAACGCATTCCATATAGAATCAATTAAATTTTTTCTATAAAAGTAAAATTTGGTAATCTTTCTTTTTGTTTTCATCAGCGAAATGGTAATTTCTTTTTACCCGTTTAAATTTGTACGCGAACCGAATACCACTTCGTTGCCAATTTTATTCTGGACGAATGTAATGAACATTCTTCTGGGCTATTATTCCAAAATCGACCCGAAACTCCACCGCGCGTAGATACGAATATATGTTAATGGAACTATTGCGAATCGTTCTTTCTAATCTGAATATTTACTTATACTTTTCTTTCTTAAGAATAAAAGATAGAAGGAAACAAAAGGATAACAAATATGGCCTGAAAGGAAGGAAAAAAGGTTGGAAGAGAAACACCGCAAAGGACTTGGACGGACCCCTGGATTCTGTTGGTCGAAAAATCAACCACAAATTCCGTGGCAATTCTAAGCAGAACAAGAGACCGGGAAAAAGTACGAGGCACCAAATGAAGCAAAACAAGAACAAGAACAAAAAGAAAAATAAACATTAGTTAACGTTGTTTCTGTGGTCCTTTTCGACTGTTAAAATGCAATAATTATATATTTACAATCTGTTATTTATATGTATTCTAAGCATGAATGCTCAGGAACACCTTAAGTTGGATTTTACTCAAAATAATTTGCGTACTTCTAAGAATCCATTTCCCATTTTCTTTTCAATGGTGCTTCAGTTTGGTGATGAAAACGCGCGCGCACACTGGTACAAGGGAATTACCACCGGGAATAAGGTATCACCCAAACCACAGGGATCTAGTGTTGCCTTCCGTACTAAGGTCGGGTGAGACCGTCGTCTCCATTTGCCCATTCCTCCGTTTTTTGTTAACTGTTGTCCCAAATTATACCCATCTTTTACGCGAGCTTCTTCCATACCTGATTTCACACTTTCAATCTTTTTCCATTCCATATCATTCCTTGTCAGTTCTGTTTTGTGCAGACAGACCAAATAAGTCAAAGCATCCTTCTTGGTAAGTCTTGGCCACTTGCACACTCATTGCATGCTCATTTATACCTCTAATATTCAACATTGCCACACGATCTTGTAAAAATTCCCGAGGGAACGTTGGCGGCCGCTCTACCCAAGTCTGAGTCTTTGTGGCTATTCGTGGGGAAGTATTTTCTAGAGAATAGGGTTGCCAGATTTTTCAAACGCCATGCAGGACAAAAATGTTTCGGAGGTTTTTTTTAAAGACCAAATTTTTTTTCAAATTGAAACGATTTCTTCAACGGTTACAACAAACAAAATTAGAAAAATTTATTACAATAATATTTAACAATTAAACATCGTGAATAAATTGAAATTATTATACATAATATTGAAATTCTAAATCAATTCATCCCTAAAAAATTTGCTTAAATTTTTTGTGGGACATTTTGAACGCGGGATTTTTTTATAAAATGCGGGACTATCCATAAAATACGGGACGTCTGGCAACCCTACCGGAGATGGATTCAGTTCAGTCACAGAGAGGCGGACATCATAACTTCATCCTCTAGAGCCCCCTTTTACGACACGCACGAGGAAGGTGGGGGAACGATTTTTTTTACTGTATCCCCGTTGAAAAAAAAATAAATTATTTTCTCCAAGATTACATTTCTAGTATCAAAATTTTTTTAGTACATTTTTGATGCATTTGGTTGAAACTGCTTAGCAGACCTCCGACTGGAATATCTTTCTTTTAGATATTAAACTTGGTTAACCGTTAATGGTAGTCGTTTTTTCTTTTTGGTATAAGATACATGTTTGAAATCAATCTTGGGTCCGAGGTTCAACTTTTCCTAGTAGTACCGAGACTCTTCTCTAGTCGTATATTGGTGGTTCAAAACTTAAATCTTGAGCCAAATGACGGAAAGAGGCTTGAAATAAGTGGACGAGTAAGAGATCATTTCAATAGCTCAGCTCTTCAACAAACGGGTATTTTTATATTATATGTTGGAAAATTTTGCATTATCTCTGCTATTTGCTAAGTAACAGGTATTGAGGAAGATTGTTCCAGAATTGACCAGTTGAGTAGATGAATGATTGAAAATACTGATTCACCCTTGCGTTAAAGAGTTGGACAGAAAAGGGGACAATGTGTCGAAAGTCTGGTACTGCTTACTCTCCTTAAAGGAGGAAGCATACAGTTAGAGAGCTCAGAAGAGCAGTGTCCGTTATAATAACGATAGTAAAGAGAGTAAGGCAACATTGCGGCGATAACTGATGAGACGAAAAGCCTTTGATTCCACCCAATCAAGTTGAGCTGTGGAGGTTGAGCACCCCCCTCCCAGCACGAGAAGCCTGTTACTTAGTACGTAGCAATGGGACAATGCAAGATTTTACAGCGTATAATTTAAAAGTACACCTGTTTGTCGAAGAGATTGACTATTGAAATGATCTTATACTCGTCAATTTATTTCAAGCCTCTTTCCGTCATATGGCTCAGGATTAAGTCTTGAATAGCCAATACATGACTAGAGAAGAGTTTTGGTACAACTACGAAAAGCTGAACCTCTGACCCACGATTGATTTCAAACATGTACTTACCTGTATCACTGAGTGGGGGTGAATAAATTGCGGTACACCACACCTAACCTCTTAGAAGCTGTTTTGGAAATAGTAAATGTGATCTTTCCAGGAAAGATCACGAGAAAAGGAAACACCAAGAATGTTGAGAGAAGAAGGATCGAGTTGTATATTATTGAAGGTAAGGGGATAGTCATGTGGGAGAATGTGACTAGTAGATAGCAGTGGTGGGCACGCGCAACGATTTTTGTAGCGCCGCAGCCGCAACCGCAACTCTGCTGAAATAGTTGCGCCGCACGCGCAAGCGCAACCCTTTTCAAAAAGTTGCGGCGCAAGCGCAACCAAAAATGTTGCGGCGCAACTGCCCACCTTTGCATTTAACGTATATCTGCAGTGGTGGGCACGCGCAACGATTTTTGTAGCGCCGCAGCCGCAACCGCAACTCTGCTGAAATAGTTGCGCCGCACGCGCAAGCGCAACCCTTTTCAAAAAGTTGCGCCGCAAGCGCAAGCGCAACCAAAAATGTTGCGCCGCAACTGCCCACCTTTGGTAGATAGATGAAGGAATTGAGTTTTTGAGGCATTGAACGCCACAAGGTTTTTTTCGGCCCCAATCATAGATAGAAAGATCAGAGTTTAGGTGCACCATAGCCGTCCAACGCGAAATATGGAGTGACACGACCGTTATGTGAAGTGGGTGGAGAAATGAAGAGTGGACAGGAAGTGCGATTTAATAGATCGTTGATAAATAAAAAAGAAAAGAGAGTGACAGTACAGACTCCTGAGGAGAATTAGAATTGGATAGATTTCCAAATTTTTGTTTGAAGAAAGATTTTTTGGCGAGTCGAAGAACAGATTTTGCACGATTCCGTGCAGAAATATAAGCTAAGTGAAAGACAGGTGTTGGATGGTGATGGTACCTTCTGAAAGCCTCCTCTCTGTTCCAAAGTTAAACCAAAGTTGTTTTGCATTAGCAGTAGGAATAAAACATGGAATGTACGCCTCCATGTCCGAGATAATCACCTTTGTGATGCGCTCAGCACACGGAAGGGCCCTGGCCACGGAAACATTAATCATTCCATGAGAAATTCGAGAAGTACTGCCTAAGGGCCTCTCAATCACCGGCGCCAGGACAGGAAACGGATATAATATTGTGGTCGGAGGAGCCTAACTGAGAAAAAAGTTTGACAGAGTAAGAAGGATGAAAGGTGAGAAATTAATCCAGGATGTTGGGCCTATCTCCAAAGCGATCGGAGATACGAGTAGGGTGCTGTAGAATCTACTCTAGGTTATTCATGGTAGAAAAGTTGTAAGCTAGTTCGATAGGCATGTTAGTGAAATGGGAGGAAAGCCAAAGGTGGTGGAAAACATTGAAATCACCTAAAATGGAGATTTCGGCAAAAGGAGAGTGGGATAGAATGTACTTTACTATAGAAGTGAGATAGTAAAAAATTTTGGATAGTCAGTAGAATTAGGAGAAAGGTAGACATCACAGATGTATTTAGTTTGAGAGTGGCATGCAAGCCATAGCCAAAGGATTCGAGTTTGGGAATACGAGAGCAAGTTAGGTTATTGCATACATATATGCAACATCCACCTTTGGAGTGAAACTAAACTACGTAAGGATGAAAGAGAGGGTACAGTAGGAACTCCAGGAAGGTAAAGAAAATGGGTTGTCAATCGTCCCAGACACCTGAGTTACAGTGAGGAAGAGAAGGTGAGGTTTAGAGGAGGAGAGGTGGTGTTCAACAGATTGAAAATTTGAGGAAAGGTCACGAATGTTGAAGAAGTTTATGAAAAGTGAATCGGGAAGAGGCCCAAAACTGTAGTAATCATGAAGTTTTTTAATCATTCATTCTACATAACATTCATGAATGAATTTATTTTTTGTGAATTCCAATGATTAATGACGGGTCTCAGCAGCATTCACAAGGAAAGTTGAAATAATATAAACCATGAACACTAATGGTCATTCCATTTGCAACTTGTGACGTCATCGTTCTCCCTTCGTCCCAAATTCTTGAGCACGATGCAAGAATGAGTGAATAAATGAATATAGTCTATAATTTAATTTATGATAAGACTTGGTAAATTACACTAGATTGTGAATGAATGAAAACTCTATTGATGAAAACAAATATTACAATAATTTTAACGTCCAACATACACTTGTTAATTGAACTCATGATATTTTAGTTAATTTGGCTCTTAACCTTTAGGCCTTAATAAGCTCAAATTAATTAAAAGATAAAATATATCACTTCTTAGGTAGGTATGATGAAGTAATATAAAAAGGGGTAAAATACTACTAATTAATTTAGAACATACAAACGGACTTGTTGAATATGAGAAGTGAATTGTGTAATAGTGTAAATTTAATCAAAGCCTACAAGGAGTATAAAGGCCTAAAGTCTTAAAGCCTAAAGGTTTATTTCATTGATAAATGTTCATACAAAACTGATTCTGAAGTGAGATATACAAAAGGCAAATCCATCGTCAAAATTGTTGGCCAGTGTGCTTCACATAGGTTGGGTTAGTGGGCTGACGTCGGTCTGAAATAGCTGCTAATTTGGCTTGGGCCTAGGTTTTGTAACAAACAGTGCTTCGTTTTGGTGTAATAACGTCCAGATAAAAGGAAAATCCTAGCAACAGAACGTTCCATTACTTCCCGAAAGCAAGGGCGGATCTAGAGTGGGGGGTGAGGGTGGGTCAGCGACATCCGACATCCGGACTCTCCCCTCAATTTCTTGCAAGTGCCCTATTTGAATGATGTGTATGTCTCTGAAAACAATTTTTGTTTTTGTAAATAGATCATAAATAGACTCTATTTTGAGTCTTTATCCGCATACTGTACATTGTACTTCGAAATTTGTAGTTGTAATGGTTTTCATAGGAGCCCTTAGTACTGGTGTAGCCATATCACTATTTTTATCTTCATCTTATTCTCATAGTTCTTTTAATTGGCAAGACATGTGTAATTGTTTGAAATATTTTCTGTGATAACTGGGCAATATCCTATTTTGGTGTCCCAAATTATTCAACCAACTAAAATAAACGGCCCTCCAACACTTTCAAATTACTTATGTTAATAACTTAATTGACTGCCCGGTTAGGTCAACTGTACGCCCTTGACGATTGGTTAGGTTAAGTCTTGATATTTTCGTTAGTTTAAACAAAAATATAACGACTTAACCTAACCAATCGTCAAGGGCGTACAGTTGACCTAACTGGTTGGTTGAATAATTTGGGACGCCAAAATAGGATATCGCCATAACTGTTGACCCAAATTAGATTTTTATTTTGTATCATATTTGAATGAGACTAATCTAATAAAGCAATATAATTGATTTTACACTTCTTCATTGGTGGTCTGTTTTAAGAACAAATTTTAGTACTGTGCCCTTTTTATTTTAGGGGGTGCCCTTTTTTCTTTGGACCAACCCCCCTTACTGAAATGCCTAGATCCGCCCTTGCTGAAGACAAAGCCCATCGTAGAGTAGGGCTAACAAAGTGTATAAAGAAAGACTAACATGCGAAAGGCCCTCAACTGCGGTCTGAGAGTTATAAGTTTTGTAGCGATCATTTTTCCGATGACCAGTATTTAAATAAAACTAGGAGAAGATTAAATCCAAACGCTGTGCCTTCAATGTTTCCAGGGATTATAGACATCACGGGTAGCTAAATCCAGACACAGTTTCGAGACAGTCCATAATATGTCAAGGTAGGCAAAACTGAGTTAGGTTAGTTAGGTTAGGTTAGCTAGCTAGGACCGTTACATTAGGTCCAGACTACAAAATTTGTTCGAATGTTTCAGTTGCATCGCGCGAGTAAATTAAATGAGTTTAAATAAGATATTTTACTAAATTAACAAATATGTCTTGGTCTGTTATAAAAATAATTGGTGCTTTCCTGTTAACGGGAATCCCCAACCGCCCGCCACCAAACTGTTTATGTATTTTTGCTCGTCATTTTCTTTTAAACTAACGAAAATATCACAACTTAACCTAACCAATCATCAAGGGCGTACAGTTGACCTAACCAGGCATTGAATTAACCTAACAGGTTAATATAATGGAAAATGTCCGGTTAGGTCACTGAATGCCAGTTAGGTTAATTGTCCCAGTTAGGTCAACTGTACGCCTTTGATAATTAATTGGTTAGGTTAAGTTGTGATATTTTCGTTATTTTTAAACGAAAATGACGAGAGCAAAAATACATCATAGACAGTTTCGTAGTCCCGATAATACGTCAGTACCGAATTTATTAATCATTTAAATGAAATTAGTTAATATGTAAGCGATAATCAGTTAGTAGGGGGCTAAAATGTCTTTATGTCATCTAAAATCGCAGAAAAAACGTCGCTGCTTTCGGTACGTTGTCGCCACATGAATTCTGCAAGATACGAGTCCAGATGATGGCGGGCAGTTGGGTATTGCCGTTAACAGGAAAGCACCAAATAATTTATATCGAAGTTAGGTACTTGACTTGACTTGACTTGATGTTTTATTGCTGACTTAGGGTCCTTTTAAATAGTCCCATGATCAGCAAGACTATAAATTAAAGCAATTTCGGTAATTGTTAAATTATTGCAAGATGAAACATAGAAAACAGGAGTTAGCACAATGCAGCATATAGTATACGAGATAATAACCATATAATTATATGTATATAACGTGTGGTACAAGTAATTTGATAAATTAGGTAATATGGTACAGTATGTGTTGTAGCAACGTTAAATGCGTTTGATATAACCAGAGTCTTTTAGAAATATTAATAGAGTCTTTTGGATTTGATATTGTAGAGGGGGACTGAAGCCACCACCTCCAAGGAGAATTTGTAGTGTCATGTTCTTGACACCTATTTTAGATAGTTTGTGCTGCATTTTCGTTCTTAGCGAGTGGTATTTCCAACAAGTGAAGAGAATATGAGGAACAGTTTCTGGAACATGGCAAGAAACACAAAATGGGGAGTTTGCTATACCTAGCCTATAAAAATGGTCATTTAGGCCTGTGTGTTGCACCCTCAGGCGTGTCAACACTACTTCAGATCGTCGGCAAGATATTGATGCCCAAGGCCAGGTCTCCAAATCTTTTTTTATAAGACCAAGAGGTGTTAGGGTCCTGTTCCTTTGCCAGGTTTCTCTCCTTTCCTGTTCCAAGACATTTTTGGCATGAAGAAGAAGATCAGATAGAGGAACTGGTCTGACTGTTATGCGGGGAAGTGAATGCCCAAGTTTAGCTAACCGATCCACTTTCTCGTTCGATATGACACCACAATGGGCAGGGGTCCACTGAAAAGACACATGAATACCCCTGCCACACAGTGACCTCACAGCTGACACAATATCTGAAGTTATTTCCGTGTAATTACCATGAGGTAATGAATGAAGGGCTGATAATGAGTCGACACAGAAAACAAATGCACCAGGAAGATGCGCATTTTCAATGAGCCACCTAAGGCCCATCTGGATTGCTACCAATTCTGCCGATAACACTGAGAGTATATCAGATAGGTGCCAAAAGCACTCAACCTGTAAAGATGGAATATAGAATGCGGCAGCAACAGATACTGTACCAGTATTTGTAAGCACTGTTCGAGACCCATCTGTAAAGATCTGGATTGATTGTTCATGTCTAATTTCCAAAGTACTATAAAATGCAGCACGAAGAAGATGGGGTGCGTCCTTCTTAGTAACAGGTAGGACAAGGTCTGTAGAGATTGGTAAATTGCAATTGGTTTCCCAAGGTGGGAAGGGAGGGAGACAGGGGACATAGTTTGGAGAAGGAAGATCAATACCACGCAAAATCAGTGCTGACATAGCTCTGATTATATAGGAGCCCCTAGAAACTATATGCCATGGCAGCATGCGATGTTTTGGGAAGTCATCTATGACTTCCAGTAAAACAGGATGTTGGGAGTCTGCCCCATAGAATCGATAAAGTGTGGTCAGTAGTAAGAGGGTACGTCTTTCTTCCAGGGTCCAAACATTGAGTTCACAATGCAGAGATATTATTGGTGTAGAGCGTAGAGCTCCAGTAATTATCCTTAAAGCTGAATTCTGCAATACATCAAGTTTCTTTAAATGAACTGTAGCAGCAGAACCATACAAAATTGCTCCATATTCTATCTTACTACGAATAAAGGCAGAATAAAATGATAGCAGGATTTGTCGTTGACAACCCCAAGATGATCCAGTGAGTGTTTTTAAAATGTTTAATCTAGAAGAACAGTTTGTAACAAGATGTTCAATATGAGGCTTCCAAGTAAGGTAGGGAGCATCAAAATAAAGACCTAGAAATTTCTGAATTCTGACAAAAGGAATGGGGGCAAGGTTGAAAATTAAGTTAGGAAGAGTTCTGATCTTTTTTCTGGTATAAATTTGGAAAGAGGATTTCAGGGGGCTAACGCTAAATCCCCATTCAGCAGTCCAAGCATTAATTCTATCCAAAGCAGCTTGAATCCCAGAAATAGCTTCGTCGAGGGTACCAGCACTATGAAAAATTGCCAAATCATCTGCAAAAGCAGAGAGTTTAACAGGTTCCAAGGAGGGAAGGTCAGATAACATGATTGAAAATAGCAAGGGACTCAGAATAGATCCCTGTGGTACACCCACTGAGGAGGCCACAGAGGGAGAGAAGCAACCCTGCAGACAGACCTGATATGTTCTATTCTCCAGAAATGCCCGAAGCCACTGCAACAACTTTCCAGTGATACCCAAATTTGCCAACTTGAAAAGCAATTCTTTGTGAGAGACCGAATCAAAGGCACTCTTGAGATCAATGAAGACAACTACACATACTGATTTTGTAACTAATACTTCTTTGATGACATGTTCTAGCCTAAGTAGTTGATCAATGACACTTCTGCCTTTACGGAATCCACTTTGAAAGGGTGAGAGGAGGTGGTGTGATTCCACATAGTAATACAGTCTATTGTAGACCATTTTTTCCATAATTTTACAATGTGTGTTTAAGAGAGAAATGGGCCTATATGATTGTAAGAAGGTTAAATCTTTATTTGCCTTTGGTATTGGCATAATAAGTGCATGCCCCCAGGGAGGTGGGATTATACTGAATTCCCATGAGTGATTAAAAAGTGTTAGCAATTGTAAATGAAACTGAGGGGGAGCATATTTGTAAAATTCATACGGTATATCATCGGAACCAGCAGCCTTATTGTCTGGGAGAGTTATTAAAACAGAAGCAAGTTCATGAAGATGGAAAGGAACATCCAGATCATCCATAGGGGTATTCATACTTGATGAGATAAACTCAGTTTGAGAGGCTGTATTTAAATGTTGAAAGGAACCATGAAACATGGTAGAAAAATAGTTACTAAAAGCGAGGGCCTTGTCCTCGGGGGCTAATGGTTTGTTGTCAATTTGAACGGGGAATTGATGGTATATTCTGACTCCCCTAACAGAGTTAAATCTCCTCCACACTTGTGAGATTGGAGCGTGGCAATTTAGAGAGGAGCAGAAAACTTTCCAGGAGTCACGTTTTGCTTTTTTAATAATTCTTTTAGCCTGTGCAGTTCTTTTCTTACAGTCTATTAAATTGGGGATTGTACAATTCCTGTGGTAGCGTCTCTTTGCTAGGCGGCGTAAAGCTACTGCCCGTGAGCAGGCTTCGTTCCACCAAGGCTTATTTGCTGTCAGTTTGGGTTTCCCTGATGATTTGGTGAACAGAGTAGAGGCAAGATGATTTAAATCATCTGCAATGGATTGGGGAGTAACTGGATTGTCAGATGTTGCATGGGTATCACAAAAGGAGAAGAGCACTTTTGACCAATTTCTCCAATCAAAGTTACGGGGAATCTTCCACTTTGTTCGGAGGGTAATACTGTCAGAAGCAGCTGCAAGGGGGAGAGAAGCTATTACTGGAAGATGGTCACTGCCAATATCGGCCAAGGTCTTGATTTCGATCACACTGAGGAAAGATACAGACCCAATGCACAGGTCCAAGGACGAGGGGGAACCGGAGAATGAATCATAAAAAGTAACTAAATGAGGAGGGCTAAGTAAACATAAAGTGGGAGAATTCAAGATATAGTTAAAGAGGTCCTTCCCAGCCTGATTGGGTGTGCCACAAGACCAAGAAGGATGCTTGCCGTTAAGATCTCCACAGATTATGATCTTTGAGGCTGGGGGGCTTTGGGAGATGTAAAAGTCTAACTCTGAGGGAGACAAAACCTGATAACCATGAGGGTTGTAAATACCAAATACTGTGAGCCAGCTATTGTCAAGATAAGCTTTACAGGCTAGGATCCCAAACTGACCATTTGGATATTCTTGCAATGGGAATGGTAAAAGTGTACAATCATTGCGTAGTAGTAGTAGTACCCCACCACCATGACCATGGGTCCTATCTTTCCTAATAATACAGTATCCTGGAAACCTGGGATTAATGTGAGATTTCAACCAAGATTCACATACAAAACAAAGTGCGGGACGCTGCTTATACAACATTAACTTAAACTCACTAAGGTTACTAAGTAGACTACGAGCATTCCAAAATATTAAAGAAAACCTATTATCCATGTTTGTTTTGGGATGGTGAAGCTGGTTTCAGAGATGAACGAGTATTTTTGATAGAGGTACTAGAAAATGCTTTCATGAAAAGTTTTCGCACTCTTGATGCAGGATGGGGACCTGCAATAGAAGTAGTTTTACAGGTGGCAACAATATCATTTATAAGAGTAGTTAGTGTATCAAGGGGAATAAAGTCCAATATACTGGTTTTTTGTGGAGTAACTTTAGTCTTACTTTCTATTTCCTTGGAAGCCATAGTTTGTGTGGACATGCCATGCTTAATTGGTGCAGGGAGAGTTTCCGTAGGAGCTGAAGTTTGTGTGGACATGTCACACATAATTGGTTTAGGGGGGGTGGAGGTAAACTCTTGTAGTTAATAATTGGTGGGGAGACATTTGCATGAACCTCAACATGATGAGAAGGCCCAGCACCAGAGGTAAGCTCCAACCTAGCCGGTTTGGGACCCCTACTGCCATGGGACAATCCATCATTGGAGGGCACTGATACAGCACTGGGGATAGGGTGAACCTTGGTGTTTCGAGTAACTTTATGGACTAACTTGACAGCTGTACTATAGCTCATCTCATGTTTTTTAACCATTTTTGAAACTAAATTTGCTTCTGTGAATGCTGGGCATTCAGTTGAAGAAGCCATATGAGGGCCATCACAATTGAAGCAACGATGTACAGACTGTACCTGACAAGTATCTGTTCTGTGGGGACCTGCGCATACTGCACAATGATCAGTGGTAGCTCGACAAGATTGAGCTATATGTCCAAAAAGTTGACATTTAAAACATCGAATAGGCCTAGGTACAAATTCTTTAACTCTATATCTTTCATAATAAAGGTACAGATGAGGAGGAATAGGCCCCTCAAACTCCACTTTAACTGGCGGGGACAATGATAAATTTGAGCCCAAAGAATTCCTGTTTTTTGGAGGCTGGAAGCGGGAAACAGATTTTATTTTTATAGTAGGATTACTATATTCAAGCTCAGATAATATCTCTGAGTCCATTAAGGAATTATCTATATTGTATACTATTCCATAATTGCCCTGTTTGCTTGCGGGCAATCGGCAAGACACTTGGAATGTACCAAATGTGGTGATCTTCTGCAGAGAAAGGGTATCATAAGACTGTTGGTCAAGATCAATTGCCAAACAATGGCGAAGAGGATTCGGGCGGAACCCAGTGATCCTAAGTGAACTCAATATAGAATCCCTAAGCTGCCCAACCACCTTAATTTTGCTTTGCAAAAATTCCTCCACTGCCTGATGATGACAAGCATCATCAAACCATAGCACAATAGTCCTAACAACAGTCTCTGAAGAGATCTGGGGAGCAAAATCACTCAGTGAAAGTTTATTGATTTCAGCTAGGCCCATTCGTTGTGGAACTATATTCTTATACGGCCTTCGGAAGGCATCAGCCAATTTACCATTCTGACAAGCTGAAATGGAGCCAACTGGATCTGGTGATAGACCCAGATTCTGATTAACCTTTCCCATTCCTTCCTCAGAAACAGTGTCGAAACCAGAAGTACCAGGAGCAGCTTCTTGGGATGGGCCTATTGTAGTAGACCTGATCTCAGTTTCAGTAAAAAGAGGCGTATATTGCCTTGTTGAACTTGGGCTTGCCTTAGCCCGCTTTTTAGAACTTCTGGTCTTCTGGCTCTGCCAGCCCAAAAATTCAGCTGTGGCATCTGCAACAGCAGTTTCCAATTCACAAGAATCTAAGGGGTCAAAAATACTAATGTCATTACCAACACTAGATCTAGATGAATTTGGACTTCCAGGAGGAGACTTTTTACGTTTGGTTTGCTTAAGCCTATTGTCTCGTTTAGCATTTCTAGAAGCCTTAGGCTGCTGAGAAACAGCTAAAGGAATATCCATTTCAGAGTTTGAGTCGCTTAACTGATCGGGGTCAAGGTTCTCAAGGTTATGGGATGGGCCAGACCTAGGCTGAGCCTGAGTCTCAACTCCAACTCCAAGCCCTGATGCATCTCGTGATGAACGATCGTGTTCAGCCATACGACCCTCCTCAAGACCGAGGTACAGGCGCAGGCTTACCTACGATTAACAAACCAGGTGGCCTAGGGCCCAAGTTAGGTCCCTAGGCCTAATAGTATGTTACCCTACACCAAAATAACCACAAAAAGGTATAATAAGGCCTGGCTAAAAGCCTAGACCTAGCTAGTTAAAAATAAAATTCTTTGAAAGATTCAGAAACGCCAATAATTCCAATTCAAGTATATATATTGTAATCACTTAAAATTTTAAGCTTCCCTCCTGGTTTCAGTAATATATCCACACCAGGATCTGTTTAATTTGTTTAATAACACAAGCCGCACAGAACACCCAGATTTAAGTCGATCCGTCAACCGAAGTTAGGTACAGAAACTATGCGTACTATGAAAATCTTGCCTCTTGGAAGTATATTATTAACCTTGGTTTGGGTGGTTGGTAATTATGTC
Source organism: Bathynomus jamesi (assembly GCA_023014485.1). Taxonomy (NCBI): domain Eukaryota; kingdom Metazoa; phylum Arthropoda; class Malacostraca; order Isopoda; family Cirolanidae; genus Bathynomus; species Bathynomus jamesi. Next base: position 1,133,801 of record JAJOZX010000677.1, read on the forward strand.
GCAAATGACATGGCCTGAAGTTGAAATAAAAAATACATTTTTCTAGTGTATTTTGGTGTGCTCTGTTCAAATATAACCTTCATTTCTTGTGCAAATGAACAGAAATACGTGTTTGGGCCATGCAGTGACAACTGTATTTCTTTCTATTCATTTGCACAAGAAATGAAGGTCATATTCGAACAAAGCACACCAAAATACATTTGAAAAATGTGTTTTTGACTACATTTTATACAATAAAGCATAACCTAACATGTTCATGTTACGAGATCGTAACGACGCATTACCACAGGAAATGTGCAAAACGCCTCAAAATTAACCAGAAAAGTTTGCTTTCGTTATTTTCGTTTAAACTAACGAAAATATCACGACTTAACCAATCATCAAGGGCGTACAGTTGACCTAACCAGGCATTCAGTTGGCCTAACCGGGCGGTCAATTAACCTAATCGGGCATTCAATTAATCATTTAATTAATCATCTAAGGCACATGACGAATCAAATTCTCAAAGTCGAAACCACACGAACGGCACGTCATAATTCAATCACAAACACCACCAAACTGAATCCAATTAGAAAAAAAAAAATCCAGAACAGAAACCAACACACTAATTAAGTCGCAGAGTAACATGACGTCATACCACCCCCGACTACAAATACACTAAATATATATATATATATTTATATTATTATTATTATTTTCTACAATAGTTTGCACAAACAATGAGTGACAAGTTTGAATAAAACGACTAAAACTACCTCATAAAAAGTTATTTTGATTTACAGGTCCAGATCATGTCATTTAAAACATATTAACCGGGTGGTTAACCTTGGCTTTGTTTCCGCCTGAATTGTTCATTCTGACGAAGGTCAAGCTTGTCACTCCACATTAGACCTACAGTTTAGCGTGGAATCCGAACCACGCCCCAGCAGCAGCCCAGCGTCTTAACCACTAGGCTACCCAGGGTACCCATTTATCTACCAACCAATTTTTTTTTATTGTGTGGAAGGATGAACAGCTGGGTTTTGCTGCGCGCCGCCTGCCGTCATCGGGTCTCGATCCCGGGCGATGGATTGGAAGTCAGCGACGCTAACCACTGCACCACCGAGGCGCATAGGTTAGTCTAAATAGTTGTATTTTTTATATTAGTTATTATGATAGTTAATTAGGCTATAGTATGTGAACAGATTGTGTAGAAAAATTAGTTTCACAACCTTGGGTTGGTCTGGCTTGACAAATTTTCCAGGCTGCTGCAAGCAAAGTTAACCTAGGCATAAGCCTGAGTCTTAATTCTCCTTTCTTTTATTATTAAGATAATAAAGCAAAAAAAAAAATGCCTATAAAATAATAATTAAAAACATAGGCCTAGTTAAGGGTTTGGCCTAATCTCGAAAGTATACAGATATCTGATACACTTCAAAAGTCAGATCACCTGAAGACTAGACCCTCCGTGTATTCTTGTTTTTGCTTTACAGTACCAAATATAATAAATTAAATTGAATGCCCGGTTAGGTCAACTGTACTGTCTGTACATATCATTTGGTAATTGAGGCTGGGGGCCCTGATCTTCAGGTGATTCCAAAAGTAAAAATTCAAAGACCTTTATTTAAAAAAGAATACGATTTGCATTAAATTTTAAAATATTTTCAGTATTGTTCAGTACAATTTGGAGATCTGATATGATTTTAATATATTTAAAGTACAGTATTCTTATCTGAATATGCTGTTAGAAGCAAGGAATCAAATTTGATGTGCTTCAGTTTACTTAATTACAGAACGGAAGTGAAATGGCAAGTAATAGCAACAATAAAAATAATAACAAATAATAATAATAATAATAAACAAACTTGAAATTTTCATAAATAACTGGCATAGTTGTTGTCATACCCAATTTCGTATCCGCAACACAACCACTTTTGATTGCACTTATTTCGCGTGTAGGTTCGTTTGTTCGTTCAGGATGACTCCGTTTAGACTCGTACGCACAATTTGCACGGTTTATTTTATGCCCAATTTTTACTTTACTTTAACTGTTAATTTACCCTCAGCTAACAAGAGAGGTTTTATAATTTACTCTCATCTAACACGAAAGGTTTTATAATTTACTCTCCGCTAAGAAGAGAGGTTTTATAATTTACTCTCGGCTAACAAGAGAGGTTTTATAATTTACTCTCCGCTAACAAGAGAGGTTTTATAATTTACTCTCCGCTAACAAGAGAGGTTTTATAATTTACTCTCCGCTAACAAGAGAGGTTTTATAATTTACTCCGCTAACAAGAGAGGTTTTATAATTTACTCTCCGCTAACAAGAGAGGTTTTATAATTTACTCTCCGCTAACAAGAGACTTTATAATTTACTCTCCGCTAACAAGAGGTTTTATAATTTACTCTCCACTAACAACAGAGGTTTTATAATTTACTCTCGACTAACAAGAGAGGTTTTATTGCAAGGTAGTAGAAAACAGTATAAATCCATTGAATAAATTTTATTTAACAAAGCTGAAATTTTTCACTCACAATATAGGTCAAAATTTTGTTTACAGATATACACTAAAATTTTTTGTTCAAAAAGTTAATTTATATTTCGCAGAAATTTTTTTTTTCAATCCCGGAGGTTAAGCCTCCAAGTGTTTATATGGAGGGGTTTTACATGGTTGTCTTAATAATAACACTAGTTTAACAGTTCTTAAGTTAAAAAGTTTAGTTAAAAAAAATATGGAAATCAGGTTTTAACTTTTCTGCGTGAGTTTGCTAAACTTTATTTCGGAAAATATTCCGGCAAATGATGATTCACATTTTTCAAAATTTCTGCTCAAATTTTGCAGTTTTTCTCGAGAAATAAAATCAACAAAAGATCAAAAGTTCCACACAAAAATTGTAAAATTATTCTCGGAGGAAACTACAATAAACTCGAGAATCTTATCAGTTACAATTTGGACATCTGCTAACGTTAACTTCAACAAGAATTAATTTGTTTTCTACAGTTGTCAAAAAGCTCTGCGCGAACTCCGCAGACTTATAAGCTAAATTTTAACATGCCGCCAGTGATTACATTCACAGGCAATTCTCAATTAAGCTTTTGCAAAACAACATGGAACAGTAAACAATGAAATACAAATTGTTTGATCATTTTAATTAAAGAATTACACGCGAAATTAAAAATATTTTTAGAATCGCTTCTCTATTTTACTATTTTTATGTATATTTTAATTAATATGAAATTTAAGCACGCAAATCTGCCGTTACAACACCCCTCCCCTCCTTTAATTTTGCACTCCGATGCAAACTTTCTTAACTAGAGGTGGTTGTCATCTCTAGCTTCACTTTTTCCACTACAATTCTTGGATCTTGTGAATTATAATATATAACCCATCATTTACTTCAGTTTCATATAATACAACAACCCACAAGATCCGGTTTTTCTTATGTAGAATTTAAATCTGAATCTATTTTCCTCTATGGTATTTCTTGTGCAAATTGATATTAACGGAGATATAAGCAATTTTTACATTGATTAAAATTGATTGAAATAGTAGTTTTCGTTAATTTTAATGAAAATATCACGACTTAACCCAACTAACGAAAATATCACGACAACCTAACCAATCATCAAGGGCGTAGAGTTGACCTAACCGGGCTTTCAATTAACCTAACCGGGCATTCAATAATTCATTTGCGCAAAAAATGAAGGTCAAATTTGAATAAAACACACCAAAATACACCAGAAAAAACCTATTCTCATATCAAAATCGATTTTAATCGATTTTAATCAATGCAAAAATTGCTTATATCTCCGTTAATATCAATTTGCACAAGAAATACCATAGAGGAAAATAGATTCAGGTTTAAATTCTACATAAGAAAAACCGGATCTTGTGGGTTGTTGTATTATATGAAAAATGAAGTAAATGATGGGTTATAACCCACAAGAGCCCAATTCTTTTTATTTGTCCTGATTATTAGGGCACTACCACTGGCATATTTAGTTTTATTCGGCTTAGGTTTCTTCGTAGTGTACTCAAGGTTTGGCTAAGAGGTCTTTGACTTCATTTGACTTGGTTTGTTTGCGCTTCTCCTTTTATTTCATGGGGTTGTAGTAACACTCTTGAGTGTTGTGATTCCTCCTATGACAGATGTCACATTTCTTCTTTCTGGGCTCTCCTCTCTTGATGCACTTACCTACGACGTTTATATCCACATTCTTGACGTTTTCCTCCCTCGTGGCAGCGGTTATTCTTTCTTTTGGATATTGTAAGTTGTAGTTCCAGGATGTGGTAGGATTTTGCAGTTTCTTCAGTCTTCGGCTTCTGTCTTGTGGCGCTTCTTCTCTTAGGACATCTATGTCTCTTAGTCCTAAGCTCGGGTTGTTTATCGAAAACTTGATTGATTCCAGCCAATATTCCCGAAAGGATGTTCCTTTGATGAAATTACGAGCATACTCCGGCAGAACGAGTTTGAACGCGTCCTTAAGGAATTCATCTCTAACAGGTCTCATTCTAGGATTAGCCCGAACCAAAGCATTACCTAAACTTAATAATCTTGTAGCAAACATGTTCAGTGTCTCACCTTTTTCCCTCCTGGCGACATATATCTTCCTATGGATTTCGGATTCGTCCATGAGACTTTCACACATCTGTAGATTTCCTTCTTGGTCACCTGGTGGGAAAATTGACGATTGGAATCCTTCCAGGTGTCCAACAGGACTCGTGCTCGGCCTGCACTCTTCTTGTGTCTTCTCACCACCGTTGACTTCCTCCAAAGCGGAGGAGAAAACTTTAGGGATCGCGACCGGGTTCCCACGGTCCTCCCCCAAGTGGCCCCACAACTTCGGAACATATGAATCGTCCACTATCCGTTCACATGGCTGAGGTAGGTTGGTATTGCACAACTGTACGACAGTTTGTACATACCTCTGCAGATTCTCTTCCGTGTAGTGTTTCTCGGCGCCTATGGTAGGTGCATTTCTAGAAGGATTCACTGGGATGGTTCCTGGGTTCCCTTGTGTCCGTTCGCCCATGGACGTCGGCGATCTTCTTTCCGATGTGTGTCCAAAGGTCGTCGGCTTGGAACCCCTTACCGCCTGTGTGAAATTTGGGATATAAGGTGAAGGGTGCTGTTCTCCTGATGGACCTGGTCCCCACTCGACCCTTTCCTGCGTCGACATCTCTCTTTTTTCTGGAGCGGAAGGGGAAAAAATTCCCTCTTGACAGGTCCCTGACCAGGAGTTGATCCTGAGTTCCACCTGTGGGGTGGTCATTGAAAGGTCTTCAGGTTTTGACCTTCTTCGCTTAATCTCTTCTTCAAGCGCGGTGCTCTCGTTTAGCAACCGACAGACCTTGGATATTTTTAGCCTTCTCAGTTTTTCCAGGCTTTCAATATTCATTTCCTTCAAGTTCTTTGATTCACTGTCACTAATGTCACGTGCACTGTCTCCCATTTTCTTTACGGCCACGTTCTTTACAGACATTGCGAACTTTATTTGTTTATTTGTTTTTAAATGTATACCACTTTGTTCACGACACTGTTCGCTGTTCACACTATTTTCTATGTTCGTGCTTTTCTCTGTTTCGAAAGTTTATTTTTTCAATAAGTCACACCCATCCTACTAGTACCTTGCAATAGAATTACGCTTACTGACACCAAAATGTCGTATACCCAATTTCGTTTTTGCGTTCGTTCGTTCGTTTAGGACGGTTTTGTTTATATGCACAATTTGTACGGCTTGCTTCAAAGCTAATTTTCACTTTAACTGTTAATTTGCCCTCAGCTAACAAGAGAGGTTTTATTGCAAGGTAGTAAAAACCGGTAGTCTATAATTTCGTAGAAATTTTTTTTTCAATTCCGGAGGTCAAGCCTCCAAGTGTTTATATGAAGGGGTTTTACATGGTTGCCTTAATAATAACACTAGTTTAACAGTTCTTAAGGTAAAAAGTTTAGTTAAAAAAAATATGGAAATCAGGTTTTAACTTTTCTGCGTGAGTTTGCTAAACTTTATTTCGGAAAATATTCCGGCAAATGATGATTCACATTTTTCAAAATTTCTGCTCAAATTTTGCAGTTTTTCTCGAGAAATAAAATTAACAAAAGATCAAAAGTTCCACACAAAAATTGTAAAATTATTCTCGGAGGAAACTACAATAAACTCGAGAATCTTATCAGTTACAATTTGGACATCTGCTAACGTTAACTTCAACAAGAATTAATTTGTTTTCTACAGTTGTCAAAAAGCTCCGCGCGAACTCCGCAGACTTATAAGCTAAATTTTAACATGCCGACAATGATTACATTCACAGATAATTCTCACAAGTTCTTTACTGACGACTAACATTAAGCTTTTGCAAAACAAAACGGAACAGTAAACAATGAAATACAAATTGTTCGAGCAACGTGAAACAATTTTGAATCGGTTTAGAAATGTTCCAACTATGCCACAGAGTTTAAAGATTTGAAAGCCACTTCTTCTTTAGAGTACAGAACTACAGCTGAAATACAATTCTTTGTTTCAACCTGAGATTGAAAGATCTGCCCTTAAATGTATAAAAGACCTATTAAAATCATTTTCCTTACATGACGTCATTCGCAACCTAGTTTTCATCCAATCAAAAGGAAAGAAAGAGTTTTCCTTTTCCTTCATTGGGTGTTACAAAAATCCTCGTCTTTTGATTAGTTCTTTGCCTGTCCCTCAAAGAAAGCTCCTACTTTTCCTTTCAGAGCGAAACTTTAAATTAAAATAGAAAATTAAACAAATTTAAATTTAAAATTTAAAAATTACCCTCTCGGAAACACTCCTCGAAAGCGCTCATATATCAAATTAACCACGTCTCTAATTTACAGATGGACTGGCCTCTAAACCCAAAAGGAAAACAAAACAAAGCAACCTTTTACAACCATTCAAAGAAATAGATCCTTACAATTCGGGTTCCTTCTCTTCGAGACCAAACTTCAAATTAAAATTTAAAATTACAAAATTTGAAATTTAAAATCGAGGCTTTAACGGTTTAACCTATGCCCATTTATACATCCGTAAAAAAAAAAACCCGACCCTCTCTCTCCCTATCGGTTTATTGCGTCCCCATAAATATTTCACTGAGCTGTCAAACAACCATTTTTTTTTTTTTGACTCTCGCCTCAGATTACAATTCGCTTTTTCATGTTTTTCATTTTAAAGATTAAATTTTGACGCGAAATTAAAACTATTTTTAGAATCGCTTTTCTATTTTACAATTTTTGTATATTTTAATAATATGAAATTCGAGCATGCAAATCTGGCATTACAACTCATTTTGATTACGTATTTTACACAATTTTAAACAATTTTAAATAAAAAGAATAATTGTATATTGAGAAAAGAAAGAATAAGGAGTTGATAGTAAAATACCAGAAATGAGCAGAGTTTTAAGAAAGTTGTTGTCATCAAGTCTCCAACAATTAGAATCGAGTTGCGAGTCAAGCTTTTTTTTTCTTTTTAAACCTAGAGGTCAAGGAAGACAGATATTAATATCCATAAGTCTAAATGTATTTCATTTTTACACTTCAAAAATCACACCAAAGAAATATTAGATTTGACATTATCATTGTTGGAAATTCTGGAAGAGGAGCCATTGTTATTCCAAAGCAATGAGATGACTTGGCTGATTAATGCAGCATTGCTTGTATTAGGTTGACGATATATATATATATATATATATATATATATATATATATATATATATATATATATATATATATATATATATATATGATACGCACAGACCGTGCATGGAACAAGGAACTCTTCTGCGATTACTTATTCGTACTATAGTGGATTTAATTATCCCAGAAGAGTTCCTTGTTCCATGCACGGTCTGTGTGTATCATAAAAAACCTCAGGGGACCATTCTGAGTTCATTCCCATATATATATATATATATTAGTGATGTAGCGGATGTCATTTTTTTCACATCCGCGGATGCGGATGCGGATGAGGATGTTTGATTTCAACATCCGCGGATGCGGATGTCTACATTTTCGTTATTTTTTAGGATATATTCGAGACTTGTTGTGTTTAACGTATATAATAAGTTATTATATAGAGAGAGCTGTAGCTATAATGTAGTATAATTGATTAATTGTACAATAATTGCTGTACTTTTCTCTGAACATATAAAAATATCAAGCATCTAACTAATATAGAAATCAATTAGTGAATTCGTCTGCAAATAAATTCGTTATATTTTGTTGAGTTTCAGCCACAATTAGAAACCATAATTGTGTTACCAGGATGCGGGACGTGAACCCAACTCAAATGCACCCCACCGACCTCTTTCCCCAACCTCCACCCTTATAGAAAGAGATCTTTAATTAGCTTGATAACTATTTATATTAAGTTTAAAGTTTTATTAGGCATATTTATAAATGAGTAATTAAAATAAAGTAAACTAAGATGTTCATCGTTTAATATTCAAACTTAATTATAGGAAGGTTATGCTTAAGGAACATTAATTTTTCTGCCTTTTCTGCTGCCAGTCTGTTTCTCTTTCATCATATATTAATCCAGCACTGCTAAATAATCTCTCGCTTGGTACGTTTGTTGGAGACAGGCTAAATGTTTCCTTGCAAGTTTACTCAAGTATGGATAGATATTCTGCGTATTTTTCCACCAACTAATAGGATTGTCACATGCAGCCAGGCGTTTTTCTTGGTGATAGCTCTCGATCATTTTTACATCTTTTGACATCGCGTAGGTCTCGTCATTGCTGCTTGACTCAAGAAACTGAGAGACAGATTCGTGATAGATTTGCTTGTTGAAGGTGTTGGTTCTGTCACTGAAACTTTTATTCTTTTGGTGGGTGGCGAAGCGACAGATTCAAGAGATTGAAGCTCTTCAACTGCTTTGCCAAGTGATGATTTAACTCGTTCTAATGTACTAGGTGAAAATAACTTAGCTTTGTAACGTGGATCTAAGTAGGTTGCAAGAGAGTAACTTCATACAAGAACAGCCTCTCGTCTTGTCGCTTGCATCACTTTTGCGCACAATGAACTAGTTCTATTAATATAGTTGAATTTGATAATTTCCGCTTATTAATGACGTTTTATCTCAACGGTCCACATCCGCACGACATCCGCAGTCCAAAGTGCGGATGCGGACGCGAGAAAAAGTGCGGATGTTCCGCGGATGCGGATGCGGATGTGACCTACATCACTAATATATATATATATATATATAGCTTACTACGAATCCATCGGCCCCGGGTTCGATTCCCGGTGACGGCAGGCGGCGCGCAACTAACCCAGTTCTTCATCCTTCCACCCAGTAACAATTGGTTCGGGAGATCGTGGAATCGAGTCTTTGCAATGACTTTGTAATTTCTTACCTCCCTTGGTGGGTCGTGGTTCGGATTCTACTTTAAGCTGTAGGTCTATGGTAGAGCAACGAACTAGACCTTCGTCAGAATGAACAATTCGGGAAGCAAAACCAAGGAGATATATATATATATATATATATATATATATATATATATATATCGGGTGGACAAAAAAAACCTGGACACTTGTTTTTCCTACAAATTTCAAACTAGTCAAGCTAATACACCCAAATTAGTACAAGATGTAGCCAATAGTATAGTTATCATGTGCTAAAAATTCCAATGGAACTCATATAAAACTTACCCTCTTGAAATCGATGTTGTATTGGCCCCCCATTTTCCTGCATTACGGCCAGTACTCTCCTTTTCCACTGATCTATGGATGACTTGATTTTGTCTTGGGACACCATAGGCCAAACAACCTCAATTCTTTGTCTAAGTGCTTCCAGCTTTGAAAATGGTTCCCTGCGACCATGGTACACCAATGACTTTAGCTCATTCCACACGAAGTAATCCAGAGGATTTAAGTCAGGAGAATTTGGTGGCCATTCTTCACTTTTTATGAATTTAAGAATGTTCGCCATCAAAAATTCTTGGGTTGCCTTGGCTGAATGAGATGGTGCATTGTCTTGAACAAAAATAAAATCTTCGTTCGGGTACAAGTCTTGGCATTCCAGTAAAAGTTCTCCGAGGTGTTCAATGTAATTTTGCGAGTTCATTTTTGTTTTCTGTGGATCAGTAAAGAATAATTTGGTTTTTCCATTGTAAGAAACACCACAAGATACCATTAATTTCTTGGAAAATCGTGAAATTGGATGATAAAGACGGTCTGGTGGGATTTCCGATTTTGAAGTTAATACATTGACTTTGTTGATACAGTTAATTTGTTGATACAGTTAATTTGTTGATACAGTTAATGTAAAGTCGGACTCATCTTGAAAAAACATGCGTTTAATGTCTGCTAAATTAAATTTCCTGTACAAAGAATTACACCTTTCTAACCGTTTTCCCACGGCTTCTTTTGTTATTCTGGGGGCACTCAATCTTTTAAAAGATCTGATTCCATTACTTTTCATTATGATTTGGACACTGTTGCGTGAAATATTTAAATTATTCGCCATTTTTCTCTGTGAAAGATGAGTACCAGGATTATTTTTCTGCGACAAGCATGCTCTTCAACGTACCTTTCGTTTTCTCGAGTCCGAGCAGTATGCGGACGACCGCTGTCACGTTTTCTGTCAGTTGACCCTGATTGTCTAATTTTATTTATTATGTATTGTACTGTACTTCTTTTCCAATTTTGTCCCGAAAATTCCCTAATTATTTTTCTAGCACTCCATCCCTTCTCGGCAAAACACGCCTTTATAACAGCTAAGTCTTCTTTACTTAAAACCATTACGATAGAATTTTAATTAACACCACAAGAAAAAAAATTAAGAAAAATCATTCCATCAGCCAACACTTCTTAAAGCCTACCAATTCGCCATGTGGCCACTTATCATTGTCTTGGGTTCGCATGCGCAAACTGCTTGTTTTGTAGTGAACATCTGACACATCCAAGGGCGTAGTCAGCTTCACAAAATCTCGCTGTTTGTTTCGTCAAGTTAAATTTTTTATAATTAAGAAACGGCCAAAGATAATTAACTGAGGTTTTCAGCACATGATAACCATACTATTGGCTACATCTTTACTAATTTGGGTGTATTAGCTTGACTAGTTTGAAATTTGTAGGAAAAACAAAAGTGTCCAGGTTTTTTTCGTCCACCTGGTATATATATATTCTGCCCATAGGTTACCTTGGTTTTGCTTCCTCCCGAATTGTTCACTCTGACGAAGGTCAGCTTGTCACTCTACCTTAGACCTACAATTTAACGTGAAATCCGAACCACGACCCACCACCAGCCCAGCGATTTTGCTACCCAGGGTACCCATTTATCTGCCAACCAATTTTTCTTTATTGTGTGGAAGGTTGAATAGGTGGGTTTTGCCTCGCGCCGCCTGGCGTCACTGTGTCTCGATCCCGGGGCCGATGGATTCGTAGTCAGCAACGCTAACCACTACACCACCGAGGCGCATTTATAAGAAGTTAAAACAAAGAAATAACTCCATTTAGTCCACGGGTCACCAACCTTTTTTTTTTTTGTTCACCGCCCACTTTTACGATTTTTTAAAAATTAAAAAAGCTGATCGACCACCTTAGATCAAAAAGAATAAATCAACATAATCGATAAAATAAATAATGAAATAAATGTTTAATTACCTTTAATGTGAGCCCACTAGTGGGCGCTACTGCCCAGGTTGGTGACTCCTGATTTAGTCAATATAAAACATATGAATTTAAAGATAAAAAATAATAAGGAATGTCGTCATTTAGATTTCGTTTGTAACTTCGAACTCATCTGAACCTTTCCCTTGTCCTTTCCTGTTATATGTTTTCATATAATCCTAAATTGAATTTTATATAAATTTGGTATATATTATACAGTATATTGATTTTATATGATACAGAAAGTCCATCGGTCAACCACATCAAATTAAGGTTCTCATTTCTGCTAATCTCTATACAGGGTTTATAAAGTCCCTATCTATTTCAGTGAAAACGTAGCAAAAAGGGTAAAATTCAATAACAATATAATAGAAGGCATACATTTAATGAATACTTAAACATATATGAGCACCATCAGTATCTCTACAGAATTCGAGTCTGTCAGCAGCATCGCGGAACACAGTTTGGAGCATGACAGGGGTTATTTTTGTAACTGCTGTTACGATACGAGTACGTAAATCTTGCAGATCTGTAACCCTCGTTTGATAGACGTTTGATTTGATAAAGCCCCGTGCTGTTATTTATTTTATTTGGGTCAGAATCCCAGCTGAGCCCTGAACGGCCAAGCTCCGAAGGGCCAGTTTAACCTACAGCCCAAGTTAAGCTACACTAAAAACGTACGGACTTTGAGGTCCTATTAGGTCCTACCTCAGGGTTGCTGACTCGATGTGGGCCTACCTTAGGCCTCAGTTGCATAAAATTAAGATAAAAAACAAGAGAGGCACTATTTATGGTCTTTCTAAACCCTGCAACAACAACACAACCTGCACCATTGCACGATGCAACAATCTTGTATCTAAACAACCAAACTGAAATGCAAGAGAGCTCTCTATAAGACCACGTCCTGTAAGTGCCACATTCAACAAACGAGTAGGAAGAACGCGCAGTGCCCCAAAAAATGCCACCACAAGAGTGCCCAAACAATGATGCCACAAGAGCCCCAAAATGCTAGCTCTAAATTAAGTGAATTTTTCACTAACCTAACAATTATGAGATGGATATATACACACCTTAACTCAGTATATACAAGCAATGCTGCATCAATCAGCTTAATCATCATATCGCCTTGGGACAACAATGGCTCTTCCTCTTCTAGATTTTCCAACACTCCCCACCGAAGAGGCATTGTTGTCATTACCTTCTGCAAATTTAGCCAAGCCTTCTCCATGAGGCTGTAACTCAAATGTTTTATCTTGACTATCCGTGTTTTTGCTGATTTCTAAAGCATATAGTTTTTGTATGTCTCTTTAATTTTCCTCCTGAAGTCTCTACCAGTGCAGACCTAACTAAATTGTCTTTGCCAACAAACAACTCTTCAATTATGCCAAGCTTCCAGCATTGCCTTGGTCTTTCATCCCCAATCATTACCACTTCTCCCACCTTGATACAATTTGCATTGGAGCCCTTTACATTGCCTGATGGGTAATAATTGAGTTCTGGCAAGTATTCTATCTGCCACCTCTTCCATAATTGATCTTGTAGCTCTTCAAGGTACTTGAACGTTCTGGTTAACCCTTCTTGATAGGCTGTAAGTCTTCTGGCAAACTGGGGCTTGATGTTAATCGTTTACCACAAAGAAAATGATTTGGTGTCGTCAATGGCTCTGTATCCTGCATACTGTTATAAACAAAGGTGATAAGCCTGCTGTTCACCATTGCTTCTACTTCACAGAAAACAGTGCAGAATTCTTCTTTGCTCAACTGAGCATTAGTTAAAAGTTTCTTTAATGGACACTTTACACTTCTCACTTGCCTTTCCCAAAATCCTCCCCACCATGGTGCTCTCTCAACAATAAACTCCCACTGTACCCCATGGTGTGAAAAGTAGGATTGGAATCCCTTCTCTTTTAGCAAGGACCAAACTTCTTGGAGTTCCTTTGCAGCCCTTTTGAAGGTTTTTGCATTATCCGATATGATTTTATTTGGGAAACCCCTTCTGTTCACAAACCTTTTAAAGGTCAAAAGAAATACATCACTACTTAAGTTGCTTACCAACTCCAAATGGATTGCTCTGGTGGTAGCACATGTGAAAAGACATATATAACCTTTGTTAGACTCCCCTTGCTCATACACATAGACTGGACCTGCGAAGTCTACTCCCACTACATCAAATGGGGCAGTATAGACACACCGTTCTCTTGGAAGTGGCGCCACCTTTTCATAATAAGGCTTTGCACTCCAACGCTTGCAAACCACACATTTATGCAAGACCTTTTTTACTACTTGTCTAATTTTGGGAATCCAAAACTGTTGTCTGATCTCTATTATCACTTCTCTAACTCCAGCATGTAACAACTTATGATGAGTATCGAGGATCAAAAGTTCTACAAAGTGCCCCCCAGAAGGTAGCAAAATTGGATGTCTTTTCTCCTCTGGAAGACCAGAAAACTGTAGTCTACCTCCTACTCTCAATAAGTCCTGATCCAAAAACACATTCAAATCCTTGAGAGCAGAATGTGTTGGCAGAATGTAATGGACTGCTGGTGAGCAATTCCTTCTCTTCACCAAATTTTTCCTTCTGCACATATATCACCCAGTATTGCCTGGCTTGCTGAATCTCCTTACTGTTCAGAATTCCTTCCCTTCTTGTTTCTCCCTTAATATTGTTTGTAAATCTATATACCCATGCTGTCACTCTTAACAACCTTTTCAGACTGCTAATGTCCTCAAGCCTCAATATGGGGTCCTGCTGCATAACTTGACAACTGTTCACAGTGCATTTTCCCATTTCACTCATCCATTGTTCTTGAGCCTGGCATTTTCCTACAATAGGCTGATTAGAAGGCCAGTTTTCACTTCCAAGTTTTAGCCACTCTGGCCCATTCCACCACAAACTTGACTGTGCAAGATCTTTCACCGAAATTCCTCGTGTTGGTAAATCAGCTGGGTTTTGGGTGCCTGGACAATGCTTCCATTGCTTGGGATCTGTGTGTGCTTGAATTTCCTCCACCCTATTGGCAACAAATGGTTTCCATTTCCTTGCCTGGCTTCTTAACCAGTGCCAAACTATAGTGGAGTCTGTCCAATAATAGCTTGGAATTTCATAGAGGGCCAAAGACTTTTGTACTGTAACTGCAAGCCGACTAGTAATAACTGCACCCATCAACTCCAACCTCGGAATAGAAAGCCTTTTCAAAGGTGCTACTCTGCTCTTTGCAGCAACCAACCTGCAACTTACTTCCTCTTTGAATGTGCCTCTTTATAATACAAGTTGCATAGGCTTCCTCATTTGCATCACAAAAGATGTGCAGCTCCAAATTGTCTGGACTATTGTTCAACTCTCCAAAGTACCATCTTGGGATTTCAATGTCTCCAAGATGTGCCAATTCTTTGAACCAATATTTCTACCTTACCACCATATGATCAGGTAACTCTTGGTCCCAACCAAGTCCAATTTCCCAGAGGCTCTGAAACCAAATTTTTTACTTTATCAGAAATGGAGCCAGGAATCCAACAGGATCAAAGACCTTTGAAGCCAAACTAAGAGCTGTACGTTTTGTCCATCTTGTCTCATTCTCAGCCAGCTCTACTAAAGATTTCCCATTGAAGGTAAACAAATCCTCTCCTTGCTGCCAAACAATGCCTAGCACCTTTGTGTCTATTGCCCACAACTCCTTAATACCAGAATCCTCAATACTTTCTGCTGCATCAGGTACTACACAGGACTGACTCATAAACTCTTGTAACTGAGAATGATTGGTCTGCCATTTTCTAAGCTCCATGCCTGCCTCCCTCATTTTAGCTCTAGCCTCCCTGAATATCTGTTTAGCCATTTCTGTATTATCCACGGAACACAGCAAATCATCAAATAAAAATTTTTCCTTATGTGTTCAATAGTGTTAGGATAGACTTCAGAATATTTCTTAAAATGGTACTGCATAGTAGCTGCCAAAAGAAATGGACTAGAGCTGAGGCCAAACAACACTGACTTCATTCTATATGCTTGAACCTTAGGTTCATTTTCCAACAAGTCTTTCGTATCCACCCACAGATACCTTACTGCATCTCTGTCCTCTGGTTTTAACTTTATCCGCAAAAAGGCTTGCTTCACATTTGCAGTCAATGCTACTCTACCAAATCTGAATCTCAGTAACAAGGAAAATAAATCTACATTTAATTGGCCCAGCATCCAAACAGTCATTCAAGGACACGCCACCTTTGTGTTTGGCTGAGCCATCAAAAACTACCCTCAGTTTGGTGGTAGTTTTGTCTCGCCGTACCACTGCATGGTGTGGCAGATAATGTGCCTCCTGGCTCACCAGCTCACCTTGCACCCTTTCAGCATAGCTCTCCTTTACATAGCTTAGGATGGCCTCATTGTATTCAATTAACAACTCATTTTTTCTTAGCCTGTACAATGAAGTCTCCAACCTCCTATTAGCTAGCTGAAGGTTTGAACTGGGTTTGCAAGAATCCTTCCAAGGGAGGCCAACTTCATAGCAATCATCTCTAAACCCAATCCCTTTTTCAAATTGCTCTAAAACATCACTGTTCACTGTACTCGCCTGCTTCTCCTGTTTGTCCTTTATGCCAATGGATTCAAGTTCCCAAAAGGCTTTCAAATGCCTTTCCAAACCATGGCTGTTCTCCTCAATCTTAACAAAAAGAGCTTTAACCTCCATTTCATTGCAATAGCTACCATGTAGCATCCAGCCTAGCTTACTTTCAATAGCTACTGGACCTCGAGATGTGCAGACATTATTACCAGTGATGAAGTCCCAATAATAGTCAGCTCCAATCAAAAGACTATCTTCCGTTCCTTCAAACTTATTATTGCCCAAATTAATTCCTTTAACTCGCAATTCTTGGACACATGCCATATCTAAACAAGTAGTGACTGGAGCACAAAGTTCCTCAATCTCTACAGCTTGGACCTTCATAGTGGTACCTTGTGTTAACAACCCCTTAACCAGAACTTCTACCTTCTTAACTTTGGTTCAGTTTTGAACGGAACCCCCAAACCCAGAAATTCTTAAATTTTCCCTCTTAAGTTCTTTAAACTTCAATTTTCTGGAAATTCTGGTCTTAATAAAGCTACACTGGCTACCACTGTAAGGGTCTAATTTATTATTATAAACCTTTACGTAAATAATTAATTGAATTCCAGGGTCACCAGCGCCCAAATACTAGATTGGCATCCAGCACTGCAGCGCAAAAATAATTTTAATAAAAAAAGGAAGGATTGATTATAAAAATCGTCAACATGAATTTTGTACTTTATTGACAACAATTAATAAACTATGTGCAACAATTATTTGCAAATGCAAAGAGGATTTTTTACCGGTAACAAGTTTGACTGCTATATAAATGCCGAATTAAATAATGGCACCATTTAACTAATATATAACAATCTGCAACTAATTCTGATACTAATATGTAACAGATACCAATATGTAACTAATAATAATAATAATAATAATAATATGTAACAGATACTAAACTAATATGTAACACGTAACTAATAGGTAACTAATACCAATAGGTAACTAATACAAATATGCAACTAATACAAATATGCAACTAATAATAATAATAATATGTAACTAATACTAAACTAATACGTAACTAATACAAATATGTAACTAATACAAATATGCAACTAATAATAATAATAATAATATGTAACAGATACTAAACTAATACGTAACTAATATATATGCTATGTAGGCCCAGTAACCTGTGGATGATAAATTACAGTTAATCCTCATTATGGGATTGTGTTAAGTTGAACAGGAAAACTATCTAAGAAAGTATGTAGGCCACAAATGATTAGTAGGCTTATAAAGTAAAATATACTAAGAAAATTAATGGCCAGACCTATGCCTCTTCCATATAGAAGGCTGAGGTTAATTATCTAAAACAAAGGCTATGGTAGGCCTCAGCTAGGCTAGAGTAATTTACAATTTGGCTTTTGCATAGATAGGCCTAACTTAGTCTAAGATAATTTATAGTATGAATCTTACAGTACTAATCACAAACAGTATAAGGCTTGTTAATGTCTGCAGTATGCGGTATTGCATACAGATATGCAATAGTAAAAAAATAAACATTATAAATAAGAAACATACCACGAAGAAACTTTGCTTGCTGGCGCCGTGCTTTGAAATTGTATATAAAATGTGGAAAACTTGGCGTCCCTTGTGTTGTCGTTGCAAATAAGTTTGTTTTTACTTCACAATTTTACCAACAAGCCACAATAATCCTTAAAAGCAAACTCACGTCTAGTCACACCATGCCCCCAAAATTTACATTGTTTAAAAGGCACAAAATATATTTTTATATTTGCTTTGAACTTCTTTAATGATTGCACTTTAATTTTTAACTAAATTACTATTCACTGAATGCTTAAGAATTAAAATTAATCACTGGGCATTTAATTTGTATTTATTTATTTAGATTTTAAAATATTTCACTCATGCCAACTTGTGGCAATTTTCACTAATAAAAGATAATCCTGTGGTGCAAGGCACTACACCACTATCAAACAACACTCTTACAGTAGCTTCTCCATCATTCCCAATTAATAATGCTACAGCTGTTTGCAAGAATCGTCCTTTACTTTTACTCCCTTTCATAGCAGTGGCATGTGCCACTGATGTCTCTACTTCTGGGGTAGGCCTACTAGGAGTGTTTTCACACAATAATGGCTGATGCCGGCCATGGCACTTTTTGCACAAAATTTTAAACTTACAAAACCTTGCTCTGTGACCTTTCGAAAAACATTTAAAACATGCTGTGGACTTAGTTACCCTGTCCTTTCTCTCCGCAACAGGTAAAGCCTCAGCCACCTCACATTTATATGACTTGTGGTTGCCTTCGCAAAATATGCATTCCTTGATTCCCTTTAATGTATTCTCAGAGGATGCATGTAGAGCTGACACTCTACCTGGGCTATTCCTTTTTGTAGAAACTTTGGTGCTGTGCCTGCCTTTGTCCCCTTGTTTAACACCCGACTGTGCAAACTCAATTCACTCTCGTCTTGCTAATTCTGTGCCTAAAAGACTTAACATCTGCTGAAGGGGGATGTACACATGTTCTGTAGAGTGTCCTCTACTTAATTCAAGCAAAATTGAGCTAGGCAATTTAAATTCCAGTATAGTAACCAACATTATACCATACCTTTCCATTCCTACACCCAAATTGTCCCGGGACCTAGTTCTAACTTCAAATTCATCATATAACTGCCGTAACTCCTTGACACAATTGAGATTATTAACAGGTGTAGCTAAAAGTTCACGGAGGTAGCTTTTAATTAAGATCTCTGGCTTACCAAACCATTTCTTTAATATATCCCAAGCCACATCATAATTAGCCTCTGTTAATGCTAATCCTGCTATTGTCTTTGCTGCCTCCCCTTCCAAGAGGGACTGCAAATAATTAAACTTCACCGCACTTAACACTTGACTAGAATGAACTGCTGATTGAAAACTGTCTGCCCATCCTTGCCATTCCTGAATACTCCCAGAAAATGTTTTGAGTACAAGCCTCGGTAATTGAACTGCAGATCTGTTAACCTTAACTTCATAAACACCATTTGTTGAGGGTTGTGTTTCATTATTAGACCTGGTCTCTAACTGTACTGAGCTGCTAACCTCTTTTGCTCTGTGGCATACTTTAATTGTGTCATCAATAGTCCCTTCAAAATAAATTATGTTATTTTCTATTTCATCCTCTTCTATGAGAGCCTCAAATTTTAACATTTACTTCGCTTAGAGCAACCTTTTTAGTTTCTAATATGGAAAGCTGCGCAGTCACTTAGCTTAAATCCTCTTGCTCTATGGCAGAATCTATAGTGGCAATGACCTTCGTAATTAGACCTTTATAGGCGCTTCTCCTTTTTTTAAACGTGTTCAATTCAGCTGCACTCATCTTCAGTGCAAACAACAATTGGGCTCAATGCCAAATAAGCCGAATTGGCAAAAATACTTAACCAAACTGATCAAACTCAAATTTTGCTTTTTTCAAATAAACTGAATTTGTTGGTTGGGGTACTAACCAACCACCAGTATGGAATACCAAATTTTCCACCCAAGTAACTGGCGCACTGAAGTCTGCAACCTTCGCCTACGAATAATAAACCAAAATTAACCAAACCGGTAAAAATGTAGGCCCAAAATAACGACAGACTAGCGGCCAAGTTTCGCAATTGGACGACCAAACTTTCTATTCTGGGACCTTAACTCAATTTTTGCTCAACCCGTCCAGGCCTAACTTGGGCTACAATTTGTACAATCAGAACTTTGCCGAAAAACAGTCACTGACTCAGTCTTGGGCTAGAATCCGGTTCCGAAGGACCATATTATTTTTTTTTTATTTTATTGGGTTCAGAATCCCAGCTGAGCCGTGAACGGCCAAGCTCTGAAGGGCCAGTTTAACCTACAACCCAAGTTAAGCTAGACTAAAAACTTACGGACTTGGAGGTCCTATTAGGTCCTACCTCAGGGTTGCTGACTCGATGTGGGCCTACCTTAGGCCTCAGTTGCATAAAATTAAGATAAAAAACAAAAGAGGCACTATTTATGGTCTTCTTTCTAAACCTTGCAACAACAACACAACCTGCACCATTGCACGATGCAACAATCTTGTATCTAAACAACCAAACTGAATTGCAAGAGAGCTCTCTATAAGACCACGCCCTGTAAGTGCCGCATTCAACAAACGAGTAGGAAGGACGCGCAGTGCCCCCAAAAAATGATGCCACAAGAGTGCCCAAACAATGATGCCACAAGAGCCCAAAAATGCTAGCTCTAAATTAAGTGAATTTTTCACTAACCTAAATATATACAAGCAATGCTGCATCAATCAACTTAGTCATCATATCGCCTTGGGACAACAATGGCTCTTCCTCTTCTAGATTTTCTAACACATGCAAAGAAATCCAAGGGCATTAGGTCAGGAGACGGAGCCGCCCAGGGCCTGTTGCCTCCACGTCCGAACCACCAATTTGGAAATCGTTCATTTAAGTACTCCCGAACAATGTTTGCTTAATGACAAAGTGCCCCATCTTGTTGAAAGACGACGGTGTTTAAAATGCCATCTGAATGAAGCTGGGACATTTACGTGCTCGTATCGTAACAGCAGTTACAAAAATAACCCCTGTCATGCTCCAAAATGTGTTCCGCAATGCTGCTGACATATTCGAACTCTGTAGAGATACTGATGGTGCTCATGTAGAATCATATGCTTACGTACTCATTAAATGTACGTCTTCTATTATATTATCACTGGGGAACACAACTTTTGGTGACTTAGATGTTAGACCTGTTTCTGGGTATATTGAGGTCGCTGATTCTAAAAATGACATTAGTTTTTCTCCATCAGCTCTGCTTATCAAGATATGATATATATCTATATATATTTCTATATAATGTATAAATATTATATAATTGCTGACTGGCAATCACTGTTGTTGTCAATTGAATACAAAAGTATGATGAATGTCAGCAAAAATAGTGTATTAACATCAAACAAGCATAAGGTACGAAAAATATTTCTTAAATTCAAACAAGCTTGAGACACGAACGGCAAAAAAAGTTCTTTCATTGAGACATCTCACATAAACCGCGTTTCTGAGATTTCTTGCGATGAGATGTGCCAGGACATTCGCGTTGGATGCTCCAGCAGTAATCTGCCATCATGTGAGTATCCCATCGTCCGCGGTACCGTTCTTCCATGGTCCTTAGTTCTTGGTGAAATCGTTCGCCCTGTTCCTCGCTTAGATCACCGAGGTTATCTGGGAAACGATCCAAATGACTGTGGAGGTAATGCAGTTTGATGCTCATTTTACAGCCAAGTTTACAAAAAGAAGAGAGCATATTCTCCACTAGTTCACCGTAGTTATCGGCCTTATAGTTCCCAAGGAAATTCTTCACAACCATACTAAACGATGACCACACACGTGCCTCAATGTTGTCCATTGAATCTTGGAAACGCGGGTCTTTCATGAGTTCCCGGATTTGCGGTCCATCGAAAATACCTACCTTCAGCTTTTCCATACTCAGCGCAGGAAATTTTCTACATATGTAGCCAAAACACGTCCCATCTCTGTTCAAAGCCTTTATAAATTGTTTCATCAAACCTAGTTTGATGTGCAGTGGTGGCAATATGATCCTTTCTCTGTCAACCAAAGCTTCTTTGATATTTTTTCTCCAACCACCATGTTTTCTCTCAGAAGCCACTGTCTTCTCACCCAGTGTTCATCTTTAGCTCTACTGTCCCAGAGACATATAAAGCACGGGTACTTGGTGTACCCGCTCTGCTGGCCCAGGAGAAAATTCACCATCTTCAGATCCACACAGATCACCCATTGGTGGTCTCGGTATGATATCTTTTCTAGGACTAGGGCGACTGTCCCGTGCTCTTCTCTCATACCGACTGAGTGACCAATTGGGATTGATCTGTATCTGTTGCCGTTGTGTAGAAGAACACATTTTAGGCTCCGTTTGGAGCTATCTATGAATAACCGCCATTCACTTGGTGTGTATTCCGATATGCCCATTTTCATCAGCAATCCGCGCACATTGTTGCAGAAAACTAAATCGTTCTCTTTTGAGAAGAAGGGCAGTAAATCTTTTTCTCTGTCGCGATATAACGTGATTTTGGTTCCCGGCAGCAGTAAATTTTTTTCTCCCAGCCTGGAAGCTAACAATTCAGACGATTTCTTCGAAAGACTTAAGTCCCTTATGAGGTCGTTTAATTCGTGTTGACTAAAACCTTCTGCAACTGATGACGGTCCTTCGAAATCACTGTCATTTTGCCCACATATGCTTTCTTTGTCAGTAGCAGATTCATCATCTTCTTGAGGGAGCTCTGGAAGATGGCTGAATGATGGGACAGGTATCTCATCTGAATGTGAAACAGGCCGTCTAGCTGAGTCTATGTCAGGATACGTCCATTTACTCCGGTTACGTCCATTGATGCCCTTTATATTCACCAAACAAAAGTAACAGTCATCACTGTGGTTTCTCTGTTCTCTCCATACCATTGGTATACCAAATTTCAGGCACCTCCTCTTTCCGTTGTCCATTGCCGCAGATGCTCCGTACACGTTTTACACACAACATGAGGAGCCCATGGCTTATCTTGGTCCCCTAGTTGTACTTTGAAATAGGCAAAATAAGCTTTTTTCACAAAATCAGTAATAGTTTTTCTCTGTTCAATGAACGTGTACTCTCCGCAGATAAAACAAAACACATCTGGATGATTTAAACACTTTCTTCGTGATGAAGCCATGTCAACACCTGTAACAGGAAAGAATTCACGTTAGTACATGTACAATACACATGCAAAACAGCAACATCAGCAAAATCATAGCTACAATTTAATTATACAGATGCATTTAGATTTACGAGCAACTCATAATACCATTCCAGAAGGGTAATAAAGTAGGTAATGACGTATGCAATATCTCAAAAACTAGAGCTGCTAGAACAAAATGGATGATATTTTCTGAATCAGTGGCATGAAAATATCCAGAATAAGGTCTAAAATCTCAGGCACCAAGAAAAAAAAATTTTTTGTTCCCCAGTGATTGTTGAATTTTACCCTTTTTGCTACGTTTTCACCCTTCAACATATTTCATTCAAGAAACGAAGCATCACTTGAAGTAGGCTATAAATCCGTCCTGCAATAAACCACACTACTGCCGTAGGCGTTCCATTGGCCACTTCACGTCATCTCAACCAGTTTCCAATCATCCTCGAGGGCACCGGAAAAGTTCAACACGCTACAAGAAACATCCTCAAGGAGAATACGGTACGTGAATTTTCTACGAAGCTACAATCCCAAGTCATTTCATCTCTGTTCATCCTCCACCACTTTACGAAAAGCGGCCGTCAACGAGACTCCAGTAGGCCCGCTACCGCTTTTACGAATCAACTTCTACGTGCGAAACAACGGACGGTCAACGACACCTCAGGCCTACAATAATAGGTCAGCCTCCAAGTATTTCTTCATCCCAAGAGGTATTCCATCGTGTCGGTAAGCTCTGTGCTTCTTTTCTTAAACAATTAACGCGAAGCCTACACGTAACGCAGAACCGTAGGCTATACCCAAAGTGTTTCCATAATCATTCAAACTAACGCTCTTATTAACACTGCAGTAGGTCTAATCCAAGTGTCAGTACAATACCGTAATTGTGTATCACCCTGTTATGGTGACACTTCGTATAATTATTAATTGTGCATCAGACTAACTCTCTCATCCAAATCGCAGTAGGTTTTCTATTCATAGGGTTGTATCAAATACCGTAATTGTATCACTCTGCTATTGCTTTCTTTCATGTGATTCAATTTTACTTTGCATTCGTTTGTTTAAGTGATCAATTCAGGGCAGGCCCCAGCTATGTGCGGCCTGTGCGGCTGCACAGGGCCCCTCAAAAATTCATTTGTTCTTCATATTTTTAGTTGCTAGAGCATCACCAAACTTATAAAAACTACACAAAACCACATAAAAGAATGTAAATAAGCAGCATAAATAAGTGTGTATTATTATATTTATATTTGTAGGCTACTTTTTGTCATTGTGTGTTCAGAACTGTCACGTAATGTGGCGTGTGCGCGGCGTATACGATATTATTATCAGTGTTTCTGTTCGGGTATCAATCTATTTTTTGTGACGGTATATTTTTTTGGTTATTATACGGCATATATCAATTATATCTAATATATCAACTCTCTATTACATCATCAGTTTATTGATCATAATATCGAGACAACAAATAAATCTGACCATCCGTACCTCAGCGGCGCCTCATCTCATGTAATATTGCCATAGAGACGTCATCCGAAAATTTAAAACCGTGATCTGTAGGCACCAACCAGTTGGCAAGCAACTGTTTTACGGAAAGGTATGTTTCTCTCTCAGGTTTGAGCATAGTGCTTTAGTTTTGATATATTTTCCTAAGTAGCTTTATTAATCAAATGCTATAACTGTATAAATCTATGCATGTCAAAGTAGAAAGTACTTTGTGTCGGAGATGCTTTCATATTTTTGGATGTAATTATTTCAAGAACGGTGCAATAGAAGTCGCTCGTTTATAACAAATGAAATTGGTGTGCTATTTTTAATTATTAGAATAAGAACATAGAACGGCGCAGCAAATGCTTTGTTGACTTTGTATCCAGACATTCTTTCGAAATTACTCAAGTAGCATAATGGCAGAGGAGGTGGGGTCATTTAGATTTCAGATTTGCACTGTAGTATGGTATGATATCTTCTCCAAAATCAACAGTGTCAGCAAGCTCCTACAATCTGCCGAGATACAACTGGACGTGGCAGTTAACCTCCTAGAGAAGACTAAAGCATTTTTCATAACATACAGAGATAATGGTTTTGCTGGAGCACAAGCCACTGCAAAAGAGATTTGCGAAGATATGCATGTGGAGGCTGTCCTCAAAGAGAAGAGAATAAGAACTGCAAAGACACACTTTGCTTATGAATCTCCAGATGAACCCATAAACGATGCAATGAAGAGGATGAAAGTCACGTTTTTCAATGTGGTGGTTGACTCAACCATTGGATCTTTAGATGACAGATTCAAAACACAAGGGGAAGTGAGAAGTAAGTTTGGAGTGTTGCTTAACTTTCCAAATATGATCAATGAGGCAGTGACAGAGGAGTGTGAAGAACTTGGGAAAACATTAAGCTGTGGAGAGGAAGCTGATATTGATGGGAAAGATCTGGCCACTGAAATTGGGAACCTTCCAAATTTGCCGAAAGAGTTGAAAGACAACATGACAGCACTTGGACTCCTAAGTTACCTTCATCAATAGCAGTTGAAAGAAATCTATCCCAATCTTTGGATAGCACTTCGGATTGCTCGCACTCTCCCAGTGACAGTGGCATCAACGGAAAGAAGCTTTGCAAAACTAAAGCTCATAAACACCTGTCTCAGATCCACAATGGCACAAGATCGCCTCAGTGGACTCGCTGTCATAAGTATTAATCAAGAGATTAGCAGGCAGCTGTCTTACGATAATGTTATTGAAGATTTTGCCTCGAGAAAATCAAGGAGGCACTTCAGAGTACTGGTATTTATGGTTTGACAAACATTGATGTTTTTTGTTAATTTTTCTAATCATGGTTGCAGTTGGCTTCAACAATTTTCCTTTATTTCTCCTTGTTCTCTTATTTATCATTTTACCAAACTATATTTACAATTGTCAATTTTATTTTCCGCCATTGCTTATTATTTTCTCTACATTAAAATCATTTCAAATTTATACTGTACTATGTAATTCTGAATAGTTTTAATTCTTTAAATAATAAAAGAGGAACACTGATACTGATTTACCTTCCTGTTATATATTTGTGAAAGATATATATATAAGGGGGCGCCCATATAAGAGCTTGCCTTGGGCGCCAAATACCCTTGCGCCACGGTGTATATATATATATATATATATATATATATATATATATATATATATATATAATATATATATATAATAAATATATATATATATAAATAATGATGAATAAAACCACGAAAGAAAGGAAACACAGAGTGGTGCTCAAGCGCTTTCATCTAATGACATCCTCAGGAACACTGAAGTAAATAAAGAGTTCAAGACTATATATATGTCGGATAAGATGTTATCCGTTAAAGGTAGTCTCAGTATGTCACTTCCTCGCACCCACAGGGAAGTTTATACCGTTTAATTATTTTATTCTGACTGCGAATTTCGAAGACAACAATTTATACCTTCGGTTGATGGCGTCCGCTCTCTCTCAGTCCGTTGAGAGAAGGGAATGCTTTTCTCCGTTGGAAGGATATAAAATGACGAGTTTTCCTTTGTTAGTCCTTTATTTTCACAAAGTTGTAATCACTTTTAAAATATTAGAATTTCTTAGTAATTAGAAAACAATGAAAACCTTTTCACTACACTTGTTTAGAGAGTTATTAACGAGCAAATGTTTACATCAAAAAGCTAAGGGGACCAGCCTAAACGGCCCGGCCCAAGGGCGGAACACTCACACCCACTCGAGGCCGAGGCGAGACTCTAACTCCCTGTTTCAAATCTGAGGCAGACTCTCTCAAGGCGTGTTCATTTCCTCCTTGAGAAACCCCGTGGTGCCACGTTTACCAAAGCTTTATTTACTTGTAAATTCCTACTCTAATAATGGTATTAACAAGAGAATTGGTATAAAATGATATTAGCAAAAGAATTTATACAATTGTAGTTTTATACTAATCGAAAAGAACATTTAGAATTTTAGGAATCTCTGTTAAGATTATAGATGTGGCAACTGTGGAGAGCATCGTTAGGCTTATCGAAAGAGTGCCAGAGAATCTGGGCTTGAGGCAATTTATACAAATATTAAGAATTTTAACGGAGTCCTGTTTTAATTTATATGAACAAAATAATATCTTTTAAAGGATTAATATTTTAATTTATACAAACAAGAATATCTTTAAATTTTAACAAAAATTTATTTTCTCGTAGAAACACTTTTCTACATATAGGTTATATATATATATATATATATATATATATATATATATATGTAAAGAACGACGCTTGTGTAGAAGAGCGTTCCGCACAAGATGAGGAGGGAGAACGAACAAATGAAAAATGAGGTACCACCCGGGATCATCCGATTGCCGGGCAGATATGCTATCCACTACACCATGGACCTCAATCAATCAGAAGTCGTAATTCTCCTACATACGAGCAGAAACCAATGCCCTGAAGGGGCACCTTCGTATGCCGTACATATATACATTTTAACTGCAAACAACACACAGTATAATTAATGTAAAGAACGACGCTTGTGTAGAAGAGCGTTCCGCACAAGATGAGGAGGGAGAACGAACAAATGAAAAATGAGGTACCACCCGGGAATCGAACCCGGGATCATTTGTTCGTTCTCCCTCCTCATCTTGTGCGGAACGCTCTTCTACACAAGCGTCGTTCTTTACATTAATTATACATTTATACTGTGTTGTTTGCAGTTAAAAAATATATATATATATATATATATATATATATATATAGAAATAAAATTGTGGGAGGAACATACAAATTTGTAAGGAAAACTACTGTACCAATTTTAGCACTTTGCCGAATTCAACACAAGATCAAATAGATTGTTTACAACCAATTTTATAGATAATGCCTGAATTATTGGTAGGGCTATTTTTTACTATGATATTTTTCACAATATTGTTATATGAAAATACTACATTAATATCCAAAAGTTTAAGTACATTAGCAATGCCTAAAAAGCCCGGAAAAAATGGAAGTACTAAAATATTCTTTGACAAAGTGCGAGTGTTATTATTCACACGATAGAAGGTTCGTTTTGCCTTGTTAAGACAAGATTCCATAAACGCAGGTGGGTAGCACAGATCACTTCCAATACCGTTGATTTTTTCCAATTTGGCATCGATGTATTCCGGACTGGCAATCCTAAGAGCGCGGAGAAACATTGAAGAAAATATGACCTTTTTAATGGGGGTGTCATGTCCAGAGTAAAAGTGTACGTAGGACAAATTGTTTGTTTTTTTCCGATAAATACTAAACTTAAAACCTAGGCTTTCCCTATGTACACGCACATCCCAAAACGGGATTGAGTTGTCTTGTTCCACTTCTAAAGTAAACTTAATGGAGGGGACTTGATCGTTTAACTGAAGGAGGAAGTCATCCAGGTCACGATTCATGGGCCAGATACACAAAATATCGTCGACGTACCGTACCGCAACCATAGCATGCCAACCCCCAGGATTCTCGGAATGTAAGTAATTTTGAAAAACTCCATATAAATATTGGAGAGGAGGGGCGACAAGGGGTTGCCCATGGCCATCCCAAAAACCTGTTGAGAATACTCGCAATTGAAAGTGAATTTACAGTCTTTGATGCAAAGCTTAATAAGTTCTAAAACGATGTGTGCAGGTAGTGGCAGGTCGTACTTATGTAATTCTTGGGAGAGAAAGTCAAGCATATCGTCAATCGGCACTTTTGTAAACAATGAACAAACGTCAAAACTGATCAATCTATCGTTGGTTTCAGCGGGTACATTATCCAATTTTTCAGTAAGATCCATGGAATTTTTTACATGTGAATCAGAGATAGTTCCGAGAATGGGGGACAAGACTTTGACAAGCCATTTGGAGAGTTTATAGGTAATAGAGCCCACCGAGCTAATAATAGGGCGCATAGGGTTGCCAGATTTGTGGGTTTTAATAAGACCGTAAAGGTAGGGAAGAGAAGGTGAAGTGGACATGAAGAGCGGAATTAAGTCCTTTATGATCTTTGAGAATGCGTTTCAAGCCACTATTGAATGATTTGGTGACGTCATCCTGCGGGTTCTTCCTAAGTTTTCTGTATGTGGCGGGGTCCTTGAGCAGCTCGTTCATCTTTCTAATGGAGTCCACTTTGCCCATAATAACTATGGTGTTAGCCTTGTCTGCTTTAGTAATATGGAGCTCACCATCTTTTTTTAATTGCGAGAGGCTATTGCGAAAACGTTTAGGAAAGTTATCTTCGTAAGTACTGTACTATTCGCAGCACTATAGACACTATGTTAACCAAAGACTGAGGAAGATTACACTGTTTTTGAAAACAAGCAAGACTATAACAAAATTGTAAAGCAGGTTTTTTAAACAATAAAAAAGGACATACCAAATCCAAGGGCACTTTTTGCATCGTCACTAATGTTTTTCGAAGAAAGGTTCAAAACACATTTTGAACTTGCTTTTTTACTCCACTGACTATTTCGAATGAGACTTTTAATTTTGCGATCCAAAATGTTACGAAGTGAAGAAGTTCTCCGACGCAACTCGTTGTAAATTTCATCAAACACAGTCCGAAATATAGAAAAGTCCGAAATGTAGAAAGTCCGAAATACATCGATGCCGAATTGGAAAAAATCAACGGTATTGGAAGTGATCTGTGCTACCCACCTGGGTTTATGGAATCTTGTCTTAACAAGGCAAAACGAACCTTCTAGCGTGTGAATAATAACACTCGCACTTTGTCAAAGAATATTTTAGTACTTCCATTTTTCCCGGGCTTTTTAGGCATTGCTAATGTACTTAAACTTTTGGATATTAATGTAGTATTTTCATATAACAATATTGTGAAAAATATCATAGTAAAAAATAGCTCCACCAATAATTCAGGCATTATCTATAAAATTAGTTGTAAACAATGTGATTCCTTTTACATTGGTCAGACGGGAAAGGATTTGCACACGCGTTTAAAACAGCATCAATATTCCGTTAGAACGGGACAGTCGTCCAGTGCCCTTTTTGTCCATTTGTCAGAGTTATCTCATTGTATTGATTGGAATAATGCTTCAGTTTTGTTTCACTCTAGCAACATTGTTAGTAGAAATATTCTTGAGTCTGCTATTATCCAACTTACAAATAACTTTAACATGAGCAAAGGTCTTTTTCAACTCGATCCCGTTGTTTTGAATTCGTTCAGAACGGATTTAGACAAGAAGGGCAGAGTGCTAAAACTTTGGTAATTTTCCCTTATAAATTTGTATGCACCTCTTAGAATTTTTATTTTTCAATTTATTTTTATTTTTTATTTTTTTTTATGATCTATATATCATTCAGGCATTATGTATAAAATTGGTTGTAAACAATCCATTTGATCTTGTGTTGAATTCGGGCAAAGTGCTAAAATTGGTAGTTTTCCTTACAAATTTGTATGCTCCTCCCACAATTTTATTTCTATATTTATTATATATATATATATATAATTTTTTTTTTGTAACCTATATATAGTCTTGAACTCTATTTATTTCAGTGTTCCTGAGGATGTCATTTGATGAAAGCGCTTGAGCACCACTCTCTGTTTCCTTTCCTTCGTGGTTTTATTCATCATAAATATTTTTCACGTGTTACTTTCATGAAATAATTTTCATACCTTACAACCTTATAAAGGTTTCGCGCGATGGTCCCTCATTTCGCGAAGGTCAAGCTTGTCGCCCCTCTTCTCGAGTTGGCCTGGTGAAGTAGTGAGTTTAATTCTTGCGCTCTCCACCTTACATAGCCAGGTACGCCCGGCTCATCGGGAATTGTTCTGAGCCAGGCGTCTGGTCTTCTTTTGAAGATTTCCACTGCAACTCCCTTCGTGTTTCTTAGGTCTTTGGGCAACTGATTAAACAGTTTTGGTCCTCTCACTTCAAAACTATTTTCTTTCAGGGTTAAGGATATTCCCTGTCTCGCCTTCAATTTGGGAATACGACACAGTCTACCGTTTCTACTTTCCACCGTTGTTTGGGGAGTTATAGGGTTCAGAGTAAGATTAGGGACTAGTTTCTCCATTATTTTCCAAATGTAAATAACGGTGTATCTCTCTCTTCTCCTTTCCAGTGAATATAGGTCTAGTTCGCGTAACCTTTCCCATTAATTTAGTTCTTTGCACCCATTGATCTTGGCTGTGAAGCTTCTCTGGATCCCTTCCAGCTGTCTAATGTCTTCTTTTTTATATGGGGATGTTAGGACCGAGCAGTATTCCAGTTTGGGTATTATCAGGGTTTTCAGTAGAGGAATCATTACATTTCTATCCCTTCGTTTAAAGGTTCTCAATACCTGTTCCGTTATTCTCTTTGCTCTGTTTACTGCTATCTTATTTTGTGTTTCAAATTTCGCATCATCTGTCATTACAACCCCTAAATCTTTTTGCTCTGGAATTTCTCTGAATTTCCTGTCCATTTGGGGTATAATATTCCATGGATTTTAGGTCTTCTCTTTTTCCGTACCGTAATAGCTGAAATTTCTCGGTGTTAAACTTCATATTGTTGTCTTCCGTCCACTTGTAGATTCTGTTTATGTCGGTTTGTTGAGATCCTATGTCTTCTGGGTTTTTTATTTTTTCTACTGATCTTTGTGTCATCCGCAAAGGATGTCACTGTGCTGTCTCTGGTAACGTCCTCATCTATGTCAGTTAGCATGATTATGAAGAGTAGTGGAGCTAATACTGTTCCTTGTGGTACTGAGCTGAGGACCTCTGATTCTGATGAAGATACTCCTTGTACTGTAACGACTTGCCGCCGCTCTATATATATATATATATATATAATATATATATATATATATATATATATATATTATATATATATATATATATATATAATATTGGGTGTTTGCTTTTATCAAGATGATGTCCTCATAGAAAATCAGAAACATATGTGGGGCCCTGGGAGGGTTGTGTAAGAAATGGGGGCCCCCAACCATTTGCACAGGGCCCCTCAGAAGCTAGGGCCGGCCCTGGATCAATTAAGCATTTTCATTATTGATGACCTAATCCATTCAGTGCACCAAAACGTACGTGCATAATTTCTATTATCATTAGCAGTGGCGGCTCGTGACTTTCAGTTATGGGGGTGCTGCCTCAGAAATTGCGAACAATTGTGTCGATTATATATATATATATATATATATATATATATATATTATATATATATATATATATATATATATATATATGAGAGAGAGAGAAAGTCGAATAGATAAATAGATAACTACTCACTACTCAGTCATAAAAATAAGTAAAATAGTATCATAAAATCAATTATAGGGTACTTACGCTTAACGGGTAATTTCGAATTTGCCAAAAATTTTATTTATAAACAAATTCCATTCTTCTGTTTTTATTCTGAGCGAAAAAATATTCTAAGAAATGAAAGCTATATATTGTAAATAATCCAATTATTATATAATTAACTTCAATCTCACGACAAAAAATAAATGATAACGAATCATTGATAAATGCAATTCGGAAATTAAATTTCGAATTAGCAAACGATACAGCAACACAACTACCACGTCAAACAAACAAATCGGCACTGCTCTGTCCACAGTGCTTTGGATCCTCTTAAACCCGCGATTCTGACTCGCTCTTCGTACGTCCGCCACCGAGGTTTCAAGCGTTTCGAACAAAATCTGGAACTGTTAAGTACGCAGTTCCACGGGAAGGCTGAAGCTACTTTCGTGATTCATTCGTTCGGCATTGAAATAGTTTAAGGAAAAAAGGATATAATCTGATTTAAAAACTCAAAGTTCATTGAAAAAAAACAATCAGAGAGGCTATTTTAAATATTTAAATATAAACATCATAAGATCATGGGGGTGCTGCAGTTCCACAGTGCCTACCTGCGAGCCGCTCCTGATCATTACGCTGCATCATTTATTCCATGTTCCATTTATGCGTAACTCTAGCCTACCTAAATCAGTGTATTACGTAATCCATTCAGTGTACCAAAACGTACGTGCATAATTTCTATTGTCATTAGGCTGCATCATTTATTCCATGTTCCATTTATGTGTAACTCTAGCCTACCTAAATCAGTGTATTACGTAATCCATTCAGTGTACCAAAACGTACGTGCATAATTTCTATTATCATTAGGCTGCATCATTTATTCCATGTTCCATTTATGCGTAACTCTAGCCTACCTAAATCAGTGTATTACGTAATCCAATCAGTGTACCAAAACGTACGTGCATAATTTCTATTATCATTAGACTGCATCATTTATTCCATGTTCCATTTATGCATAACTTTTAGCCTACCTAAATTAGTGTTCATCGCCCGGTGTAGTACTTAACAATTAATCTGTATAACCTTTTCCTCATCGGCTAATCCTCAGGTTATCTTAGCATACTATAAGTGCCGTTATATAATTGTTAACCACTATAATTACTGTCATTGCATTTGTTATCCACGGTGTACGTGCAGAATTTCTGTTGTCAATAGACTTAATATTTCATGCTGCGTTCCATTTTTGCATACCATTAGCCTACCATAAATGAGTGTATTACTTAACAATTAATCTGTATAACCATTTCCCTATTTGCTAATCCTCTGTCATATTTGGCATAATATAAATGCCGTTAATCACTATAATTACTGTTTATGTCATTGTTATTCACTATGAACATATAACCGATTTATTTTCTCAATTAAAAACAAAACAACAAGTGATTTTTGTAACCTTGTTTGCTTGGGTGTAATCTAAGCTGGTGACCTCGAATCAATTCGTATCACTCAGAAGTAATTATAGAAGGCCTACTCCATTAGCTACCTTCAAACCGGTGATACCATAGGACATCATAAATTGTTGACCCAGCCTGTCATTAACAATCAATAATTTCATCACTTAATCATTAGCACTAAATTAATCAGCATCACCTCACTCGGCTAATACTAGGCCCACTATATATATATATATATATATATATATATAATATATATATATATATATACTGTATATGGGAATGAACTCAGAATGGTTCCCTGAGGTTTTTTATGATACACACAGATCCTGTCAAAAACTGGATCCTATCTGCTTTGCAGATAGCTGGTGAGGGAAGCTATATTTTTGGGACCTCTTTGCGAGTGACCCGTTGCCCACGTCGGGCTAACATCATGAAAAATTAAAAACTATAGTGTTTGTCATTTACCATTACTTATTCGGACTATAGTGGATTTAATTTTCTAGAAGAGTTCCTTGTTCCATGCACGGTCTGTGTGTATTATATATATTATAATATATATATATATATATATGAAAAATTATTTCACGAAAGTGACACGTGAAAAGTATTTATGATGAATAAAACCACGAAGGAAAAAGAAACACAAAGGGGTGCTCAAGCGCTTTCGTCTAATGACATCCTCAGGAACACTGGAGTGAAAGGACAGATCAAGGCAATATATAGGTTACAAAAATAAACATACATACATACACATTCACATATATATACATATATATATATATACATATATATATATATATATAAATATATACATATATATAGTAAGCATAGAAAAAAATTGTGGGAGGAGCCAACATTTATATGGTCACAGAAGAATAAAGAAATAAAAATAAATATAAATATAAATTGAGAAAAAATTAATTACAAAATAGTGCCTTAGTGATATATATGTCACAGCCTAAATAATCATAAAGAAATAAACAGGCAAATAAAAAAACCCATAAATACATATACATACATATATATATATATATACATATATATACACATATATATACATATATATATATATATAAAGACACTTTTAGCACTTTGGCCGACCTTCCATATAAATTCAAATGGCTTTTTTATGGAACAGGTCACAAAAGAATAAAGAAATAAAAATAAATATAAATATTGTAAGTAGAGTCTACCAATTCAAGCTCAAGAGGGAGGTTTTACAATCGATTTAATAGATGCTGCCAAATGATATATATGTCACATTATTAAAAAATAAAAATTGAAAGATAAATTTTAAGAGAGGCACACCAATTTATAAGGGAAAAATTACCACATATGCATATTATAGTCACAAACGAATACAAAAGTACAAATAAATATAAATTGGAAAACAAAATGATCCCTAGATGATATATAAAGAACAATAAAATATATATACAACCTATTTACGGTATATATACGAAATATAAACGCAATATATACAGAATATATATATATATATATATATATGCATAAGGGAAAAAAAATTACCAAATTTGTTTTTATAATTATTGTCTGAGAAAACGGTAGGTCGCAAAAGAATAAAGAAATAAAAATAAATATAACTTGAAAAAATTACAAATAATACACGTACACATATATACCCGCATACCCAAATATATATATACATATACACACATATATACAAACACACACACACACACACACACATATATATATATATATATATACAAGCTTGACCTTCACGAAATGAGAAATCATCCCGCAGAACCTTTGTGAGGTTGTAAGGTAAGGTAAGGTACATACACATATACATATTATATATATATATTTAACTGCATACATACATACATACATACATATACACACATACATACATACATATACACACATATACATACAAACACATTTAACTGCAATGACCACACACATACACATACACATACATACATACACATACACTCATACAGCAAAAAATTGAAAAATAAAATTGTAAGGGAAACAACGACAAAAACAAATTTTTTACCAAAGATTTAACAACCTGCCCTTTTTGTTTAAATCCATTCTGAAGGAATTCAGAGCAACGGGATCAAGTTGAAACAGACCTTTACTCATGTTAAGGTTATTTGTAAGTTGAATTATAGCCGACTCAAGAATATTTCTATTAACAATGTTGCTAGAGTGAAACAAAACTGAAACATTATTCCAATCAATACAATGGGATAACTCTGACAAATGGACAAAAAGGGCACTGGACAACTGTCCCGTTCTAACGGAATATTGATGCTGTTTTACACGCGTTTGCAAATCCTTTCCCGTCTGACCTATGTAAAAGGAATCACATTGCTTACACCCAATTTTATAGATAATGCCTAAATTATTGGTAGGCTATTTTTACTATGATGTTTTTCACAATATTGTTATATGAAAAAACTACACTGATATCCAAAAGTCTATGGTGCTGCGAATATTTCTTACGAAGATAACTTTCCTAAACGTTTCCGCAATAGCCTTTCACAATTAAAAAAAGATAGTGAGCTCCATATTACTAAAGCAGACAAGGCTAACACCTTAGTCATTATGGACAAAGTGGATTACATTGGAAAGATGAATGAGCTGCTTCAGGACCCCGCCACATACGTGAAACTTAGGAAGAACCCACAGGATGATGTCATCAAATCTTTCAATAGTGGCTTGAAACGCATTCTCAAAGATCATAAGGATTTAATTCCCCTTTTTTTGTCCACTTCACCTGCTTTGCCTTATCTTTATGGTCTTATTAAAACCCACAAACCGGGTAACCCTATGCGCCCTATTATTAGCTCGGTGGGCTCTATTACCTATAAACTCTCCAAATGGCTTGTTAATGTTTTGTCCCCCATTCTTGGAACTGTCTCTGATTCACACGTAAAAAATTCCATGGATCTCACTGAAAAATTGAATAATGTTCGCATTAATACCAACGATAGATTGATCAGTTTCGACGTTTGTTCATTGTTCACAAAAGTTCCGATTGATGATATGCTTGACTTTCTCGCCAGAGAATTACATAATTATGATTTACCATTACCTGCACACACTGTTTTGGAGCTTATTAAGCTTTGTATCAAGGATTGTAAATTCACTTTCAATGGCGAGCATTATCAACAAGTTTTTGGGATGGCCATGGGCAACCCTTTGTCGCCCCTTCTCTCCAATATTTATATGGAGTTTTTTGAAATTACTTACATTCCGAGAATCCTGGGGTTGGCATCCCTTGGTTGCGGTACGTCGACGATATTTTGTGTATCTGGCCCATGAATCGTGACCTGGATGACTTCCTCCTTCAGTTAAATGACCAAGTCCCCTCCATTAAATTTACTTTAGAAGTGGAACAAGACAACTCAATCCCGTTTTTGGATGTGCGTGTTCATAGGGATAGCCCGGGTTTTAAGTTTAGTATATATCGGAAAAAAACAAACAATTTGTCCTACGTACACTTTTACTCTGGACATGACACCCCTATTAAAAAGGCCATATTTTCCTCAATGTTTCTCCGCGCTCTTAGGATCGCCAGTCCTGAATACATCGATGCCGAATTGGAAAATATCAACGGTATTGGAAGTGAGTTGTGTTACCCATCTGCGTTCATGGAATCTTGTCTTAATAAGGCTAAACGAACCTTCTATCGTGTGAATAATAACACTCGCACCTTGTCAAAGAATATTTTAGTACTTCCATTTTTCCCGGGCTTCTTAGGCATTGCTAATGTACTTAAACTTTTGGATATCAGTGTAGTTTTTTCATATAACAATATTGTGAAAAACATCATAGTAAAAAATAGCCCTACCAATAATTTAGGCATTATCTATAAAATTGGGTGTAAGCAATGTGATTCCTTTTACATAGGTCAGACGGGAAAGGATTTGCAAACGCGTGTAAAACAGCATCAATATTCCGTTAGAACGGGACAGTTGTCCAGTGCCCTTTTTGTCCATTTGTCAGAGTTATCCCATTGTATTGATTGGAATAATGTTTCAGTTTTGTTTCACTCTAGCAACATTGTTAATAGAAATATTCTTGAGTCGGCTATAATTCAACTTACAAATAACCTTAACATGAGTAAAGGTCTGTTTCAACTTGATCCCGTTGCTCTGAATTCCTTCAGAATGGATTTAAACAAAAAGGGCAGGTTGTTAAATCTTTGGTAAAAAATTTGTTTTTGTCTGTTGTTTCCCTTACAATTTTATTTTTCAATTTTTTGCTGTATGAGTGTATGTGTATGTATGTGTATGTGCGTATGTGTGTGGTCATTGCAGTTAAATGTGTTTGTATGTATATGTGTGTATATGTATGTATGTATGTGTGTATATGTATGTATGTATGTATGTATGCAGTTAAATATATATATATATATGTATATGTGTATGTACCTTACCTTACCTTACAACCTCACAAAGGTTCTGCGGGATGATTTCTCATTTCGTGAAGGTCAAGCTTGTATATATATATATATATATATGTGTGGTGTGTGTGTGTGTGTTTGATATATGTGTGTATATGTATATATATATTTGGGTATGCGGGTATATATGTGTACGTGTATTATTTGTAATTTTTTCAAGTTATATTTATTTTTATTTCTTTATTCTTTTGCGACCTACCGTTTTCTCAGACAATAATTATAAAAACAAATTTGGTAATTTTTTTTCCCTTATGCATATATATATATATATATATATTCTGTATATATTGCGTTTATATTTCGTATATATACCGTAAATGTTGTATATATATTTTATTGTTCTTTATATATCATCTAGGGATCATTTTGTTTTCCAATTTATATTTACTTGTACTTTTGTATTCGTTTGTGACTATAATATGCATATGTGGTAATTTTTCCCTTATAAATTGGTGTGCCTCTCTTAAAATTTATCTTTCAATTTTTATTTTTAATAATGTGACATATATATCATTTGGCAGCATCTATTAAATCGATTGTAAAACCTCCCTCTTGAGCTTGAATTGGTAGACTCCACTTACAATATTTATATTTATTTTTATTTCTTTATTCTTTTGTGACCTGTTCCATAAAAAAGCCATTTGAATTTATATGGAAGGTCGGCCAAAGTGCTAAAAGTGTCTTTATATATATATATATATATATATATATGTGTATATATATGTATATATATATATATATGTATGTATATGTATTTATGGGTTTTTTTATTTGCCTGTTTATTTCTTTATGATTATTTAGGCTGTGACATATATATCACTAAGGCACTATTTTGTAATTAATTTTTTCTCAATTTATATTTATATTTATTTTTATTTCTTTATTCTTCTGTGACCATATAAATGTTGGCTCCTCCCACAATTTTTTTCTATGCTTACTATATATATGTATATATTTATATATATATATATATGTATATATATATATAGTATATATATGTGAATATGTATGTATGTATGTTTATTTTTGTAACCTATATATTGCCTTGATCTGTCCTTTCACTCCAGTGTTCCTGAGGATGTCATTAGACGAAAGCGCTTGAGCACCCCTTTGTGTTTCTTTTTCCTTCGTGGTTTTATTCATCATATATATATATATATATATATATATATATATATATATGTATATATATATATATATACACACACACCAAGTTAGGTCAACTGAATGCCCGGTTAGGCCAATTGAATGCTCGATTAGATTAATTGAATCCCCGGGTATGTTAATTGTACACCCTTCACGATTGGTTAGGTTAAGTTGTGATATTTTCGTTAAAGCTAACGAAAATATCACGACTTTACCTAATCAATCGTCAAGGGCGTACAGTTGACCTAACCGGGCATTCAATTAACCAGGTGCACAACCTCGAGACCTAATCAATGTGTGTGTGTGAAGTTTCATGTTTGTAACTGCTCCCATTTTGGACCTATGGCTGGAACAGACAGACTGACACGTCCTTTTACTATTATATATATATATATATATATATATATATGATGAATAAAACCACGAAGGAAAGGAAACACAGAATGGTGCTCAAGCGCTTTCGTCTAATGACATCCTCAGGAACACTGAAGTACATAAAGGGTTACAGCCTATATATAGGTTACAGAAAAAAAAAAAACTATACACACACACATACTGTATATATATATATATTTATATGCACAAAATAAACGGAGAGATAAAAAATTATTAAACATTAAAGGATTGTGGGAGGAGCATACAAATTTGTAAGGAAAACTACCGATTTTTAGCAGAAGATTAGCGCACAAGATCAAATGAATTGTTTCCAACCAATGTTATAGAAAAAATAAAAATAAATAAATAATAAAATACAAATTTATACTGGAAATCTGCCCGGGTTTTAGCACTTTGCCCTTCTTATTTAGGTTCGATGTATATAAAAATAAATTTTAAAAAAATATAAGTTATTTGAGTAGCATACAAGTTTACCAAAGATTTAGCGTTCTACCCTTCTTATCTAAATCTGTTCTGAAGGAATTCAAAACAACAGGATCGAGTTGAAAAAGACCTTTGCTTATGTTGAAGTTATTTGTAAGTTGGATAATGGCAGACTCAAGAATATTTCTATTAACAATGTTGCTAGAGTGAAATAAAACTGAAGCATTATTCCAATCAATACAGTGGGATAACTCTGACAAATGGACAAAAAGGGCACTGGACGACTGTCCTGTTCTAACGGAATATTGATGCTGTTTTATACGTGTGTGCAAATCCTTTCCCGTCTGACCTATGTAAAAGGAATCACATTGTTTACAACCAATTTTATAGATAATGCCTGAATTATTGGTAGGGCTATTTTTTACTATGATATTTTTCACAATATTGTTATATGAAAATACTACATTAATATCCAAAAGTTTAAGTACATTAGCAATGCCTAAAAAGCCCGGGAAAAATGGAAGTACTAAAATATTTTTTGACAAAGTATGAGTGTTATTATTCACACGATAGAAAGTTCGTTTTGCCTTGTTGAGACAAGATTCCATTAAACGCAGATGGATAACACAGATCACTTCCAATACCGTTGATTTTTTCCAATTCGGCATCGATGTATTCTGGACTGGCGATCCTAAGGGCGCGGAGAAACATTGAAGAAAAAATGGCCTTCTTAGTGGGGGTGTCATGTCCCGAGTAAAAATGTACGTAGGACAAATTGTTTGTTTTTTCCGATAGAAACTAAACTTAAAACCTGGGCTTTCCTTATGTACACGCACATCCAAAAATGGGATTGAGTTGTCTTGTTCCACTTCTAAAGTAAACTTAATGGAGGGGACTTGATCATTTAACTGAAGAAGGAAGTTATCCAGGTCACGATTCATGGGCCAGATACACAAAATATCGTCGACGTACCGCAACCAAGGGATGCTAACCCCCAGGATTCCCGGAATGTAAGTAATTTCGAAAAACTCCATATAAATATTGGAGAGGAGGGGCGACAAGGGGTTGCCCATGGCCATCCCAAAAACTTGTTGATAATACTCGTTATTGAAAGTGAATTTACAGTCTTTGATGCAAAGCTTAATAAGTTCCAAAACAATGTGTGAAGGTAGTGGCAGGTCATACTTATGTAATTCTCGGGAGAGAAAGTCAAGCATATCGTCAATCGGCACTTTTGTAAACATGAACAAACGTCAAAACTGATCAATCTATCGTTGGTTTCAGTACGTGCATTATTCAATTTTTCAGCAAGATCCATGGAATTTTTTACATGTGAATCAGAGATAGTTTCGAGAATGGGGGACAGGACTTTGACAAGCCATTTGGAGAGTTTATAAGTAATAGAGCCCACCGAACTAATAATAGGGCGCATAGGGTTGACAGGTTTGTGGGTTTTAATAAGACCGTAAAGGTAGGGCAGAGAAGGTGAAGTGGACATGAAAAGCGGAATTAAGTCCTTGTGATCTTTGAGAATGCGTTTCAAGCCACTATTAAATGATTTGATGACGTCATCCTGCGGGTTCTTCCTAAGTTTGCTGTATGTGGCGGGGTCCTGGAGAAGCTCGTTCATCTTTCTGATGTAGTCCACTCTGTCCATAATAACTATGGTGTTAGCCTTGTTTGCTTTAGTAATATGGAGCTCCCCATCTTTTTTTAATTGTGAGAGGCTATTGCGGAAACGTTTAGGAAAGTTATCTTCGTAACTACTATTGGCCGCAATAGCCTCTCACAATTAAAAAAAGATGGGGAGCTCCATATTACTAAAGCAGACAAGGCTAACACCATAGTTATTATGGACAAAGTGGACTACATCAGAAAGATGAACGAGCTTCTCCAGGACCCCGCCACATACAGCAAACTTTGGAAGAACCCGCAGGATGACGTCATCAAATCATTTAATAGTGGCTTGAAACGCATTTTCAAAGATCACAAGGACTTAATTCCGCTTTTCATGTCCACTTCACCTTCTCTGCCCTACCTTTACGGTCTTATTAAAACCCACAAACCTGTCAACCCTATGCGCCCTATTATTAGTTCGGTGGGCTCTATTACTTATAAACTCTCCAAATGGCTTGTCAAAGTCCTGTCCCCCATTCTCGGAACTATCTCTGATTCACATGTAAAAAATTCCATGGATCTTACTGAAAAATTGAATAATGCACGTACTGAAACCAACGATAGATTGATCAGTTTTGACGTTTGTTCATTGTTTAAAAAAGTGCCGATTGACGATATGCTTGACTTTCTTTCCCGAGAATTACATAAGTATGACCTGCCACTACCTTCACACATTGTTTTGGAACTTATTAAGCTTTGCATCAAAGACTGTAAATTCACTTTCAATAACGAGTATTATAATTATCAACAAGTTTTTGGGATGGCCATGGGCAACCCCTTGTCGCCCCTCCTCTCCAATATTTATATGGAGTTTTTCGAAATTACTTACATTCCGAGAATCCTGGGGGTTGGCATCCCTTGGTTGCGGTACGTCGACGATATTTTGTGTATCTGGCCCATGAATCGTGACCTGGATAACTTCCTCCTTCAGTTAAATGATCAAGTCCCCTCCATTAAGTTTACTTTAGAAGTGAAACAAGACAACTCATTCCCATTTTTGGATGTGCGTGTACAGAGGGAAAGCCCAGGTTTTAAGTTTAGTATCTATCGGAAAAAAACAAACAATTTGTCCTACGTACATTTTTACTCGGGACATGACACCCCCACTAAGAAGGCCATTTTTTCTTCAATGTTTCTCCGCGCCCTTAGGATCGCCAGTCCGGAATACATCGATGCCGAGTGGAAAAAATCAACGGTATTGGAAGTGATCTGTGTTATCCATCTGCGTTTATGGAATCTTGTCTCAACAAGACAAACGAACTTTCTATCGTGTCAATAATAACACTCGTACTTTGTCAAAAAATATTTTAGTACTTCCATTTTTCCAGGCCTTTTTAGGCATTGCTAATGTACTTAAACTTTTGGATATTAATGTAGTATTCTCATATAACAATATTGTGAAAAATATCATTGTAAAAAATAGCCCTACCAATAATTCAGGCATTATCTATAAAATTGGTTGTAAACAATGTGATTCCTTTTAGATAGGTCAGACGGGAAAGGATTTGCACACACGTATAAAACAGCATCAATATTCCGTTAGAACAGGACAGTCGTCCAGTGCCCTTTTTGTCCATTTGTCAGAGTTATCCCACTGTATTGATTGGAATAATGCTTCAGTTTTATTTCACTCTAGCAACATTGTTAATAGAAATATTCTTGAGTCTGCCATTATCCAACTTACAAATAACTTCAACATAAGCAAAGGTCTTTTTCAACTCGATCCTGTTGTTTTGAATTCCTTCAGAACAGATTTAGATAAGAAGGGTAGAACGCTAAATCTTTGGTAAACTTGTATGCTACTCAAATAACTTGTATTTTTTAAAATTTATTTTTATATACATCGAACCTAAACAAGAAGGGCAAAGTGCTAAAACCCGGGCAGATTTCCAGTATAAATTTGTATTTTTTTATTTATTTTTTTTTTTTTCCTATAACATTGGTTGGAAACAATTCATTTGATCTTGTGCTAATCTTCTGCTAAAAATCGGTAGTTTTTCCTTACAAATTTGTATGCTCCTCCCACAATCCTTTAATCTTTAATAATTTTTTATCTCTCCGTTTATTGTATATATATATATATATATATATATATATAATATATATATATATATATATATATATATATTTGTATATATGTGTGTGTATAGTTGTTTTTTTTTGTTTTTTTCTGTAACCTATATATAGACTGTAACCCTTTATGTACTTCAGTGTTCCTGAGGATGTCATTAGACGAAAGCGCTTGAGCACCATTCTGTGTTTCCTTTCCTTCGTGGTTTTATTCATCATAAATATTTTTCACGTGTTACTTTCGTGAAATAATTTTCATATATATATATATATATATATATATATATATATGGGATGAATTTCATAATTAAACAGGTGAAATGAATGAATGCTGCAAACCCACAAGGAGAAAGAAAAACGATTCCAAGGCCTTTCGTGCATTCAGAGCTACACCTCGTCAGGGAATGAAGAGAGAAGGCAAGATGCCCATAAATATATACAACGTAGCGGAAACCAAAGCAATTAACACATACTTAACAAGAGTTAATGAGAGGCAAAAGGAATTTTAAGATATTGCCAATTTTATACATTCTCGCACTGTTATTGAAATTGTTTTTAAAATGAATAAATGCACATTCTAGAATATTTCTTTCTATTATATCTTTGTTTTTAACAAGCCTTTAGAACTATCCCACTTGATGCTATGATTACATCTATACATATGGTTAAACAAAGCATTGGAATTATTAGCTGTTCTACACGCATATTTATGCTGTTTTACCCAATATCTAATGTTTTACCCGTTTGGTCTATATACAGTATACTGAGTTACATTGTGTACATCCAATCGAATACACACAACCAACAACATTTTCCGGGCTATTCTTTATTAGGCGTGATTTAACAGTATTATTATACTTAAAGACTACATTGATGCCAATTGCTTTGAGTAAAGTCGGGAGATATTGAAAAATAACATGGTAAGGTAGGCTAAGGATATTTTTATGCTCAAATTCCTTTACAGTTACATTATTATAATACCTATCCTTGGCTTTCCTAAGACAGTTATCTAAAAATGAAATAGGATAACATAATTTAGTACCAATATTCATGATATTGCATAACTCGGAATCTAAAAATTCAGGACTGACAACTCT
Organism: Bathynomus jamesi; assembly: GCA_023014485.1. NCBI lineage: Eukaryota > Metazoa > Arthropoda > Malacostraca > Isopoda > Cirolanidae > Bathynomus > Bathynomus jamesi. The sequence goes on from JAJOZX010000677.1 coordinate 1,178,678, forward strand.
CAATGCTCTAAGAATCATAGCAGAGAAAATAGAGGATTTAATCGAGGGATGATTTAACCTTTGGTTAGCTTCCGCCCGAATTGTTCATTCTGACGAAGGTCAAACTTTTCACTCCACCTTAGACCTACAGTTTAACGTGGAATCCGAACCACGCCCCATCAGTAGCCCAGCGTCTTAACCACTAGGCCACCTAGGGTACCCATTTATCTACCAACCACTTTCTTTATTGTGTGGAAGGATGAACAGCTGGGTTTTGCTGCGCACCGGGTCTCGAACCCGGGGCCGATGGATTCGTAGTCAGCGACGCTAACCACTACACCACCGAGGCGAGATGGTCAGAATAAAAATGCACATAAGCGTTATTATTAGTAGGCTTGCGATAGACTTCAAATTTGAACTGATTAGAGCATCTCCAAATTTTTAGATCCAGAAAAGATAGGCTTCCATCATTTTCTTTTTCAACTGTGAACTTAATAGATGGGACTAAATTGTTGAGCCTACCACGAAATAAGTCAACATCCAAATTATTAGGCCAAAGGCATAAAATATCATCTATATACCTGTACCAAACCAGGTTAAAATTAACAATCGAAGGCAAAATTCTACTTTCAAAAAATTCCATATATAAATTAGCTAGTACAGGTGAAAGCGGATTTCCCATCGCCAATCCAAATTTCAATAACAGTGCGGGAATGTATAAAATTGACAATATCTTGTTAAAATTACTTTTGCCTCTCATTAACTCTTGTTAAGTATGTGTTAATTGCTTTGGTTTCCACTACGTTGTATATATTTATGGGCATCTTGCCTTTTCTCTTCATTCCCTGACGAGGTGTAGCTCTGAATACACGAAAGAACTTGGAATCGTTTTTCTTTTTCCTTGTGGATTTGCAGCATATATATATATAATATATATATATATATATATTTAGTTACCAGTTTATAGTGGCCAATTGTTTGATACGTAAAACGGCACTACAGCGGCCGAAAACTGACCGTTGAATATATTTGGACAAGGTTTTGACGAAACAATGTGCAGGAAACTTCGAAGCGAGGCGAGGGAAGCTTAGGGGTGTGGGTGGGCTGACCGATGAGAGCGGGGGTTTGCCTCCTTGAAGACGGGGGATACGCTGGGCACAGCTTTTGTCCGTTGGGTGGAAAACGCTCCATGTGGCGAAAGTTTTCAAATTTGGTTCGTTTTCATATGCGGAAGAAAACTGAATGTGAATTACAGTTTGTTAATAATGTCACTTAAAAAAATGTTTGCACTGATTTCACTTATGATTTGGCTCGGTTTTCGATTTGTCACTCCTTCAGTCACCAATTTATAGTGGGCCTAGTATTATTATAAAGTGGCCAGACGTCCAGCTTTAGGCCGGACAGTCCGCCTTTTGAGCACTCTGTCCTCCATCCGGAGCCACCTTGAGCCGGACGTTAATTTGTCCTCCTTTTTTGGGTTTGGCTAAAAAGAATTATATAAATTACCTCAGGTACACTTAAAATAGTGGGTACTGAAGGCCATATTAACCGTTAACGTATTTTTATTGTATGTAGTTGGCAATACTGCTGATAAGCCGCATTTGTTTTCAATTTCATGACTACTAGTCGGACAGTCAGTCTGCCCAAGGAGTAAAAATGAATATTCATTTCTTTCAGTTATATATATATATATATATATATATATATATATATATATATACGGCCACATACGCAGTGTCCTCCTTTTTGGAAATTTGGAAATGGCCACCCTACCTAGTAATGATATAAAGAATGTACGTACGTTTAGTAAACAGTAAGTGGATTCTGCCGTCAATAATGAAATGCTTAAATAAATCACATAAATAAACGGCTGCAAAAGATTTATGGATTACATGAATGAACACAATAGCAGGATGGTACACGATTACGGTATTGGAATGACACTTGAATTGGGCACAGGAAATAAGCCTAGTGTGGTTTGTATTAGAGAATTAGTCTGATGCACAATCAATAATTAATCATCCGAAATATCACCAAACAGGATGATACACAATTATTGTATTGTAATGACACTTGGATTAGGAAATAGGCCTACTGCGTTTTTAGTGAGAGTCAGTTAGAACGCTTAATTACACACTTTGGGAGTATAGCCTACTGTTCGGCGGTAGGCTGATGTAGGCTTCGCGAGAGTTACTTAGAAAAGATGCACTTAACTTACCGGGACGTCGAAAACCTATGGTGAAGAAGTGTTGAAGGTGGACCTATTACTGTAGGCTGGAGGTGTCGTTGAGTGTCCTATTGAAGTTTGTTGAACGGGCGCCGGTCGCCTGATGCAACCTCTTGAGATGAAGGATATGCTTGAAGGTTGACCTTGTAGAACGTAGGCCCGAGGCGATGTTGACCGTCCCATTGAAGTTTGTTGAACGGGCGCCGGTCGCCTCACGTGTTGATTCACTTCGTGTAGAGATGCTGCTTGAGAGACTGAAGCCGGCTGAAGTCGAACGGCGCTAGGCTTCGAAGAAGTGCTTCTGCAGGCTGACGGCGGAAGGCCTTACTTGACGATAGATCGAAAGCCTTGAAGGATCAGCAGGCCGCTCTCCGGCGAAGGCCGGAGAGCGGGTGGTTTGATGGGTGTTGCTGACGAAGGCTGAGAGTGTGACGTGACGGCCAAAACGAGAAGTGGTGAGTGAGAGTGAGCGAGTGCGTGAGTGTTTTTTTATTTTATTTTATTTCTGTTTAAGGTGCTGCAACCCTGCTGGATTATTGGCACCAAGACTAAAAAGGAAATGAAAAAAGACCTCTACCACTTCAGTTGTAGGGTTCCACTCTACAACACATAGGATGGAAAAGAAAAAGGAACCTGTTAGTGAAAGAGTAATACTATAGCTACAACAAAAGGACTATCAAACGATAAACACCTAGATCAGGTTAGAAAAATTGGCTTTCTTTAAGAAGGTCAAAAGTAAGGATGATGGAAATTCATTTCCAAAAACACTTTCATAAGAAAAACAAATTCCTTTACCATTACACTAGTTAATCAAATCAGTTCTAAGAAAATTACAAGTAGGGCAATGAATGATCGCATGTTCTGGGGTGAGTTGAACATTACAAGTACCACACCTTTTAAATAAAGTTGCATCAAAAAATGTCCATGGGACAGTTTAGAGTAATTCAACCTAAGCCTGGTCAATATGACATCACTCCTGCGATTCTTTTCTGGCATCCTTTTCCAAAGGACAGGTTCCATCTGAGGAAGGAGTCCATTGCATCGGGACCATTCCTGTTGCCACTCAGAGTGTATTATTATAGGCTTGTTTATGGTGCGTTCAACCACTTCAGGTCATTTACACCTGCAAAGAAAGAAATTCTATCTACAAAGGGAAGGAAAAAGTTAAACCATCTTCAGATCTGGGGCCGGCTCCAGATCATAGGAAAGTGATGATGAGGCCTGTTAGTATTACTAACTAGTGAAGCATGAAGTCATAGTAAAGGATAGTACTGGTACTTTATGAAAAACTAGCTGAGCATAAGAGGCTGATTGTTAGATTAGATGGAGGAATATAAATTGACTGACTTTAAGAAATCTAAAATGAGCTTAGAAGGCACAAGGCAAGATAAGACAGTAGAAAGGGTGAAATCAAGCTGTTCTGCAGTGCAAAATGAATGAATATCAGATCGAAGTGAAGAAAAAAACTGGGCAATCAATAAAAATATGTTTCAATGTCAGAGAGTGAAGAAGTGTATCAGTGGACCCTCGCTTATATAACCTCTGATCTGAGACGCGGATTTTTGCGGACATTTCTGAGACGCCTCCTACGCGTCCTTTGTTGCCAAGGGCTTGCTTTCGCCGGCCTTTTGGGAAAAAAACAGACGTCTTCATTGTTTCTGATTCCTTGACCACGTGTGTCTTCTAAGAATGTTTGATGATGGCGTGGAAGAAAGAATTTGTTTGTCTACTTGTTAGTCTATTTTTTGTCGGTCCTCTACAAGTAGTTCCCTCTCAGAGACGAAGGAACGATACTAAGAAGAAATACCATTCTGTAGGGAAACCTGATGAGGCCACTCCGAGTTTTTGACGCTTGGCCTGGTATGTCGTGGAATTCCTGACGCAGGAGGGAGTGAAGGGTCGTCTCGGAGCGGGGAGATGGACATAAGAGGAGGCGCTGCTGTATGCGGTGGGGGTTCCGCGGGGGATGGGGTTAGGGTACGGCAGGAATGCGGAGCAAACGGAAGTAACGAGAGGGGGCAGGGGGAACTGTGTTGAGTTCGAATGCGATGCCCAAAACTCGTCGCGTGGCTGTTCTCGTTGAAGTCGCTCCCGCCGAAGGGGGAGAAAAACGTCCTTCAAGTACCCAAGCAGGAGTAGTAAACCCACGGAATGATGCAAAGAGACAGCTGGAGAAGGCAGGGGATCGCCAACCCTGTGCCTGAAGTGTCTGTTTTGCAGTACTGCCATTTTGTTGCGTGGATGTGTGTGAGTGCGTGCTTGTTTACTTGAAGGAATGGTTTCCTGTTTTTGTCCTTCCCGTAGGAGTGGGGAGAGAAACACACGTCGTGCTTGAAGAAGAATTCGCTGGTGCCAGAGGGCGCGTCGTCAGGTTTACCGCCAAATGATTTACCGTACAACGGCCAAAAGGGGACCGTTGAATATATTTGGACGAGGTAGTGACGAAAGAATGCACCGTTTAAAGCGAATTTGGGACGTGCTGGGGGGTTGGGGGGGTGAGTGTTGTCCTGAGATGTCCGGAGGTGAGTTCCGTGAGTTCCTCCACGATCCGTGTGACGGCGGGGCAGGACCCAATGCCAGTGGTGGCTTCTCCAAGGGGTCGCCGCACCCCTGCCGTCAAGAGGCAGTGAAACTCGACTCAAAGGGGGACGCAATCTTGGATCCAAAAATTTCAGTGTTGTGTCGCGCACATGACCGCGAGACAGTACCGCACGAAACGAAAGTCAGTGTTTGCAAGTAGGCCTAGTTAATTTCACTTTGGATTTATGAATACCGTATTTACATAAAAGTTAGTTGATATGGCTGCAGCAAATGAAATGACCAGTAATAGCTAAACACAAGGATCACTGTGATAAATAATACGTTCGGTCACTCCGGGGTTAACCAATTTATAGTGGCCAATTGTTTGATACGTAAATCAGTACTATAAGGAATGATGTTAATTACCGTTATTTGATAATGATTATTAAGTGAATGTTATTAATGAATGCTTTGGCCGAGGTCACCAGATCTTTCAGATCAAAATAATGTTATTATCATAATTAATTATTAATTAGGTTGATTGATAGATTGAGTTTTCTTCTTTTATTTAACACAAAATAAATTGATTTGAATGATTTATGAATGCGACAGAATTGTTGATTGTTTACGTTTGAAATACTGTAATGTTAGGGTGTGTCAATTTTAGGGAGCAAAGTGAAATCTTTAGATTTTCAGACTACTAGTGACCAAATGATGCATTTTTATGTGCTAAATGGAAATATGGCTTTAAAATCCAGTTTTGACCACTCCTAGCTACTTATATTTGAAGTTGAAGTTTACGAAAAATCAGCAATTTTTGCAAGTATTTTTTTTATTGTATATAACTACATTTTACATACATTACATACAATTAAAGACATTTTGATTGTATTTCAACATTAAAACTTAGAAATATGGATAGGTTTCTTGAACTTTGCCAAGGATGCCATGTCTGCCTTGCTCTTGTTCCTGGAAAAGAGCTCCCTACTGGCCACCTGGCCACTGATGTACCCCCTCCCTCCTCTCTTGTGAGTAAACATGTTGTGCTGCCTCAGTTGTCATCCTCACACATCTCTCTACTGACTGTGTGTGTGAGGGCCATGCAGGAACTTCCATTGGTCTATCCAGAAACTCCTTGATCGCAGCAGTGGTGAGGGAGCAGGTTAGAGGAGGCTCAGTCACGCCAGAGTTCCAGTCAATAAGCTCCGAGAGTTTGGTGGCATCTGGGTTGATGTCAGAAGTCTTCCTGGGTCTGACACTGCAGTCTCCTACCTGTGTGTCCTCATCTCCTTCACCTCTGATTTCCAGTATCCTCTTCACTGCCTCCCTCCTCTCCTCCTCCACCTCACTGCACAGCATGGCCTGGAGCACAGCCTCAGAGTGTGCATACTAGGCTGATCTCTTCACTGTAGGCATCACTATTCCTATCACCTCCTTCTTCTGACTTCTGAGCAGCTCCAGCTGGTACAGTACATGCCTAGGACCCTCCACCCAGTTGTGATTTAACTTGATGTTGAACCAGTTTGGCATGTAGACTCCCACTATGAATTCCACAATTATCCTCAGATTCTTCAGGTTCCTACCCTTCAGCCCATCTTTGAAAATCCACAATCTGCAGAACCTTACAGCCGTGGTGACCCACCTACTGTGACAGACTGGCCCAATCTCCAGGAGAGCTAGACTCTGAGGTACCTCTCCCGATCTGATGGCAGTGACGATTCTGTAGCCATATGATTGGTCTGTGCTGAGGTCCTTCACTACCTCCTGACTGGATGGGGTAGAGGAGGACCAACAGTGATCCTCGTGAAGTTTGGGTTGATCTCCAGCTCAGTGGCAGTGTCTAACATCTTCCCTAGGGGCCCAGAGCACTTGTTATTGCTCAATGTCTTGCCATCCAGTGCAGTCACCAGGTGTCTGAGACTCAGCTCCCTAGTGTACAAGTCACAGACAATCCACACCAACTTCCTGCTAAGCTTGGCCTCCACATAATGCATTACTCCTCCCTCCCAGCCAGTATTCATATTAGTACTGTCACCTCCTATAGCCAAAAGGGTCTGGTCTGCTCCTCTCTCTCTTAGCCAGTTCACCAGATGATCAGCAATGACCTCAGTATGACTTCTCTCCTCTGCAGCTTCCTCTGGTACAAAATGCCACAAATATTTCCCACCTGGTTCATTGTACACTGTGTGTGTAGTGTTCTTCCTTAATAAGGCCAGGAAACTGCCTGTCACTGCCCTCAGCTTCCATCATCACTTTGGTGTCATCTCTTTTCCCATCAAAGAAGATACAGGTGATGCCATTTTCCCTAATCTCTTCATCAAACTTCTTGACCAGCTTCTTAGTCAGTTTCTCCTGAGCCCTCCTCACCTTGTTGTGGTCAATCACCAGTGCTGTGTCAAACTCTGTGATAAGACCAGCATCAATCCAGGCAGCAGTGGCAATCTCTGCAGTCTCTCAGCCCAGTGTGATGTCTCAAGCTAGCCAGAGCTATGTTGGTGATATCTTCAGTGTTGTATTTCTTCTTCTTAGCCACAGGCAAGGAAGAAGTTGTCGCAGCCTCTGGTATGAAGTCTTCGTCCTCCTCTCTCTCCTCCCTGCCTCCTCCAGTATATCTCCAGTCTCCTCCAACTCCATCTCCAGCAGTGACTCCTCCCTCAACTCCTCTTCTTTCTTGGCTGACTCCCCTGCCTTCCTCCTCTTCTCCTCGGCCTTCCTTCTCTGCTCCTGTCTCTGCAGCACTGCTTCCTGTCTTCTGGTCTCAGGGTGATCAACTAGACCCATCTGGTGTGCTCCACACTTCCCACCTTTTCTCTCTGACCTTTAATGAAGGCAAGCTCCTGCACTGGTATCTTCTGCTCGCTCCTGCAGCTGCAGTCAATGTGAACCTCACTGTTGCAGACAGGGTTGCATCCAAGCTCACTGCAGCTCCTGATCACACAGTGATAGGTCAGGATGTCCACCAATTTGTCTAGTTTCATCATGAACCTATGTTTGACCTCTAGCTTCACTTTAGCCCTGATCCTGACCTCAGTGTTGATTACAGGTCCTGTGAATAGAGCGTTGGCCTTTCTCCACTGAGCCAGTAGCCCTGGAACAATGCCGTTGTTAATCAGGTCATTAACTGGGTAATTCCTCCTGTCTTCCTCACTCATCTCTCTCCTCAACAAACCATACCTCAGCAGATCTCTGGTTGTGGGCAGCTCAGCAGGGGGAAGTTCACTCCCAGTCCCCAGCAAATGACTTGGGTGACAACTTGATTTGCTTCGGGTTCTGATTTCTTTTTGACTCATCCTGTGGACCTGTGAACAAAAGAAATGTCATTGAAATTTGGATAGGCCTACTGATTATGATTACATAAAATTAAGTTAATTGAAATTCTTAATATCTTCCTATAAGCTAAGATAAAAGGTTGTGTTGTTATAGGTACAAGACTTAATTATTCAAAGTAATGACAATTTCATATATCTATCATATCAAAATATACAGAAAGTTTGGGTGACACATAACATTTCGAATAACACCAGTACACATTTGAAAACTTGTCGATCGATTTTTACAAACTAGTTGGTGATTCTATATAATTTGAGTGCGCTGATCTCAAAAATATAGTTAGTTTTTCCCTATCACGTATGGTTTTCTTACTACAGGGTGTGTCATAAATCCCCCATTTATCCCCAAATGTGAACTATCTTATCGAGACCAACATTGGATTGCACATACTAAACCATAAATTTTGTTGTTATAAACTACAGTAACGCTTACATAATAATGTAGGGTAAATATATATAACAACCAGTCCCGTTCCCAGCAAAATACTCTCTCCCCTCCCATCAATGGGTGGTTAACATTTTGGGGACAGATGAGGTATTACAACACCCTTGTAGCACGAAATCTTTAGGTGATAGAGTAAAACCTAATTAAAGCAGAATTAAATAGCTCCTAGCTCTTGGACAAGCATATTGCTTGTTTATGAAAGAATAAAAAAATAACTGAAAGAAAAAATATATTTACCTTCTTTACTTGCAAACATTTCAGGACTTATTCCAAAGACTTAAGACTACGAAGGTAGATCTGACTAATGACGACTAAACCGGTGCTTCTTTGATGTTTTCTTATGCTGTGCGTTAGGCTGATCTCGTTGCAGACACCAGCAGTAATCCGCCATCATATTTGTATGCCATCTTCCTTGATATCTTCTTTCCATGGTTTTGATGTCCTGGTGAAATCGTTCCCCTTGCTCCTCACTGACATCTCCGAGATTTTCGGGAAAACGGTCAAGATGCGAAAATAAGAAGTGAACTTTCAGGCTCATGTTGCAGCCGAGGGCGCAAAACTTTTTAAGCATATTTTCCACCAGTCTTTCATAATTTTGGCTTTTGTAGTTTCCCAAGAAGTTTTCAACAACATCTTTGAAACCAAGCCATGCTTCTTTTTCTTTATTGGTCATTGTGTTCAGGAAATGATCGTCTGTCAATAACTTTCTAATCTGAGGACCTATAAAAACACCTTCCTTTATTTTCTCGTAGCTAATCTTTGGATATTTTGAACAAATGTACTTGAAACACTCACCTTCTCTATTCAATGCTTTGACATACTGCTTCATCAAGCCTAACTTAATATGCAAGGGTGGTAGGAGGATTTTATTTGGTTCAACTAGATGTTCATGTAAAATGTTCTTTGATCCTGGGGTAAGATTCTCTCTAGGAGGCCAAGTTTTCCTCTTCCAGTGCTGGTCACGTGCTCGACTATCCTATTCGCAGATGAAACATGGCATCTTAGTGTATCCTGATTGCTGCCCAAGTAACATGCAAAGGACTTTGAGAGCCCCACACAATATCCATCTGTGATTTTGATACTGAATTTTTTCCAGAAGCAGTTTCATGTTATCATAGGTCTCTTTTAAATGAGTAGAATGGGCCACTGGGATTGATGCATATTTGTTACCGTTGTGCAGTAACACTCCTTTTAGACTGGTTTTAGAGGAATCTATAAACAACCTCCAGTCACTGGTTTGGTATTCGATGCCTAGCTTGCACACTAATCCTGTGATGTCCTTGCAAAATACCAAGGGACCATCTTCTTCGAAAAAAGGCACGAAGTCTTTCTACGATTTCTGTACCAAGCGAAGTATGTGTCGGATGCCAATAAATTGTTCTCCTCAATCTAGACCCCAAAAGTTCTGCAGAGTCCTTAGGCAGATTCAAATCCCTGACTAAGTCATTTAGTTCAGCTTGGGTTAATGGTTTAGGAGGATCTCGGTCAGCTGTTGGCTGTTCATAAACATCATCATTGTCTGGATTTGGAGCTGAATCAGAATCTGAATTGTATTGATCCAGACTCTCGGGTGGACGGGGAATAGGAACTTCTGGACCATGGGGTACCGGTCTTATTGCAGATGGAAGACTTGGGTATTGAAGGCTCTCTTTATTCTTTGCATTATAACCTTTAACATTGCAAGAACAGAAGTAGCAGTCGTCGGTATGGTTTCTAGGCTCACGCCATACCATAGGGATCCCAAATGGCAAACTTTTCTTTTTACCTTTGCTCCAATTCCTTAGTGCCGCAACACACGTAAGACAAACCTTGTGTGGAGCCCAACTTTTGTCTTGATCTCCTAATTTAATTCCAAAATAAGCATGATAAGCTCTCTTAATGAAGGTCGTTACATTTGTCCTTTGTTTTACAACAACATACCAACCACAAATATAACAAAATATGTCTGGACTATGGGTACATCCTCTAGAAGCCATTATTAAAATTTTAAAGACGTAATGTTAGAATTATCTATCTGAAAAATATGAAAAAACGAAATTAATTAAAGATAAAAAAGGTAAAAAATTACGAAACGCCCCAAAATTGTTTTGCTAATAATTTTAAAACTGTGGGTGATAGAAAAAAACTGGTAGCATTTTTTAATTTAGCGCAGCGAACTGCTTCAGAATCACAACTCAAAATAAAGAAATCGATTTTCATGCAGACCGGTGTAATTTAAATTACACAATATTTACATTACGAAGTAATCAAAATTGTCAAAAAGGAGGGGAAACGCATGCATTCACAATCAAAACTCCAGCATTTGTGACTATGTGAAACTTAGAAACCATACTGCACACCATAAATAACCAAAGTTGACCACACATATCAATGGCACATTGATATACGATGCTACAGTCATATTTAGGTTATATTTCAAACCTTTATGATCAAATATAAGTAGGTAAATGGCTTTTTTAAACAACACTAAAGATATTTCTAAGTTTGCTAGATAATATGACATCATTTGAGCATTAGTAGTTTTTGAATTGTTGACTTTACTAAAATTGACACACCCTACTGTAATGTGTACCTTGAAATAATGCTTACAATATGACAATTAATAACGCGCAGCAGATTGATAGATTCTTTATATAAAGTTAATTGAGTGATATTAAAAGGCCATTGGGGCCTTGCAGGGCCGTTTCCTGGCATAAGCAGACTAAGCGGCCGCTTAGGGCCCCGCTGCTACTAGGGGGCCCCTAGACAGGCTCCCAGGTCATAGCTCAGTGGGCAAGAATAGGAATATAGCTGAAGTTATTATTAATATTATTATTATTATTATTATTATTATTATTATTGTCGTATTAATTAGTTTTTGTATGAGACAAATGTGATAAAACGGAGACAAACGAAACGTTTTGGTCGTTGTGTGTAAATAACTATTGTGAGATCTTATTTCTATATTTTTTAACTTTATTCTTACTATATGCTTATACTTTCCTAAATGCTTAATTTTTCTAGTATTGTAAAACATTATTTCACTAATTTACTAATTATTAAGAGATTTTGTAACACTTTAAAACCTAGGATTATTTTCGTTATGTTTTCAAGTTTATTAATTCTTTTCTCATCTTTTTCAGATAATGTGAATTTTGTTAGTTAAAACCTAAATGGTCTGATTATTTGAATGGATTTGATTAACGTTAGAATTATAACAATTATTATTATTATTATTATTATTATTATTATTATTATTATTATTTAGCAGATTAGTTGTGGTTAACTAGATGTGACTTCGTGCATCTTGGAAACTGAAACGACATTATCCATCAGGAGCTGAAAAACGGAAAAAGAAGAAAATAGAGGAGGAGAAGCTTTCCAGTAGCACAGGTGAGATGTGCCACTTGTATATTCTTATGATTACAGTTCAGGCAACTAGGTTGGGTAGGCCATCAAGCTAGGCAAGTGCTCAGGAATCGTGTAGAGTAAGCTAGTCTCTGTAATATTTATAATATTTCGAAATGTGAAATTTAATGGATCACATCACCTCAAATTCTGTTCACACAGATCAATTATCAAACAAGATAAGAAAGAGTATTTTAGAAAAAAATAACAGAATATGTAATGTTATGTTCTTCTCAGGAGCACTGCTGAAATATTTGGAAAAGCCATCCTCAGCAAAGCCTGATGAGCATCATGAGCCAACAGCAGGACCATCCTCTATGCAACCTCAAACACCAGTAGAAGTAGAGCTTGATGAACCAACAAGTGGACCATCTTCTGTTCAGCTTCAAACACCACACACAGGCATTTCTACTGAGCAACAAGAACCAAGATCTGCTCTACCGCTTGATCCGTATGACTGGCCAGTTGTCCTGTCAGATGCCTTAAAGACAGATCTGGTGTCTCGAGGACCATTTCAAATCAGTCCAGATTTCACATTCCCTAAAAGAGAGGACGGTAGAAGCGTTCATCACCATTACATGTACAGAACATTAATTAATGGGGAAAAAATAAAGCGAAGCTGGCTGATGTACTCTAGAAGGAATGATGCTCTTTATTGCTTCTGCTGCAAGTTGTTTTCAAGGAAGTCGTACAAAACTAATACGGATGGACTTTCAGACTGGATAAACGTTGGTTCGCTTCTGAAAGGCCATGAAAATAGTTCAGAACATGCAGACAACATGGCAACATGGAAGGTTTCTGGAACTGCGGCTAAAAACTGGGAGGACCATTGACCAAACTGAAATGTCATTAATAGAGGTAGAGCGAAGACGCTGGCGAGATGTCCTTACACGTCTTGTAAGTATAATCCAATCACTGGCAGAGAGAAACCTTGCTTTCAGGGGGTCTTCCTCTACATTGTACAATCGAGACAATGGCAACTTCTTGAAGGAGGTTGAGCTGCTTGCCAAATTTGATCCAGTGATGAAACAACACATCAGCAGAGTCGAAAGTGGCCAATATAGTCATTCAAGTTACCTAGGAAACATCATTCAAAATGAGCTCAGTGGGTCCATTAGTGGGAAGATCTTGGATGCCATTGTTGCAGAAATAAAACAAGCTAAATATTACTCACTCATTTTAGACTGCACTCCAGACATAAGCCACCAAGAACAGATGTCGATTATTACACAGGTCAACAAAAAAACATTTTTTTTTCGTTGCCAAGGAAATTCGTACGAATTTAGGGTATTTTGGGGTTGCTGAATTCCAAAATGAAAGTAGTTTTTCCGATTTGGCTCTAGTTCTTGAGATAATGAATACCCTCAATTAATAGGAAACGTAACCATAACGCGTGCATATGGGAAACTACCGAAACATTCTAGATGGTGAGACCGAATAAAATGCCATTATGTATTTCATGTGTTTACTTTTGTATGATTTGAGACAATTTCAATGCGATTTGTAAGTAGGCTCCGCCTGAACATTAAATTTTTTGCATTTTTACGTGTTTCAATGGGGTACCAATTATCTCATAAATTAGAGCCAATCTAGCAAAACCGATGTCATATTCGGAATCAGCACCACAAAGTTACCCCAAAATCACTCTAATATGATTGGCAATAAAATGAGTGTTGACCAGTGAATTATCAGAACTGTTAAAATGGGTGAAGTACCAGAAATAAAAGAATACTTCTTGGGCTTTCTTGAGGCTTCAGAAAGTACAGGCCTGGGTTTATCAGTTCTGATTTTGAAGAGACTAGATGAACTGAATATTCACTTTGATGATTGCAGAGGACAGTCATATGACAACGGAGCGAACATGAAGGGCAAGAACAAAGGTGTTCAGGCAAGGTTATTAGAGAAGAACTGCCGTGGACTCTATGTTCCATTTGGGGCTCACACTCTGAATCTTGTAGTGGCTGATGCAGCTAAAGCTTCCACAGATGCCATCAGCTTCTTTGGCAACGTACAAAAATTGTACAACCTTTTTGCAGCAGCTACACAGAGATGGACAAGCCTAAAGAAGCACGTGAACATAACACTCAAGTCTTCGAATGAAACCAGGTGGGAGAGCCGGCTTAAGAGCATTGAGGCTGTGCGATACCAGAGCCACAACATCAGAGAGGCCCTGTTGGAAGTCAGAAACAATACCACAGATGCCATAGCCAGGACTGAAGCACAAGCACTTGCAGAGGAGGTAGGGTCTTATCGCTTTCAGATTTGCACAGTAGTATGGTATGACATTCTTGATGCAGTTAACCATGTGAGCAAACTTCTGCAGTCTCCTACAATGCAGTTTGATGTGGCAGTCAACCTCCTCACAAAAACAAAAGACTCTCTCACCAGCTACAGAAACACAGGTTTTGTGGCAACACAAGTCGTAGCTAGGGACATACAGTATGTGAGGAAATGAATGTGGAAGCTGTGCTGAAGGAGAAGACGCTCAGATCCACAAAAAAGCACTTTGCTTACGAAGCTCCTGACGAACCATTTACAGAAGCCTTAAAGAAGCTGGAAGTCAAATTTTTCAATGTGGTGGTGGATTGTGCCATCGGGTCAATAAATGAGATGTTCAAAACATTAGATGATGTGAGGGACATATTTGGGGTTCTCCTAAACTTCACCACAATGAACAAGGAAGACTTGTCTTGCAAATGTGAAAAGCTCTCTAAGATACTGAGCTCTGGAGCTGACTCTGACATTGATGGAAGAGAACTGGCCCTCGAAATTAAGAACTTGCCCACTTTACCTTCACACAACATGACTGCATTGGAGCTTCTCTCCTTCATTCATCAGAAGCAACTGGAGGAACTATACTCCAATCTCTGGGTTGCACTAAGAATTGCCTGCACTCTACTTGTGGCAGTAGCGTCAGCCGAGAGGAGCTTCTCTAAGATGAAGCTAATCAAGAACTACCTCAGATCATCAATGGGGCAGGATCGCCTCAGTGGCCTTGGCATCATAAGCATCAACCAGGACGTTGGCAGGGAGATTTCATATGATGATGTTATTGATGATTTCGCCCAGAAAAAATCTAGGAGGCAAAATTTTGAAGATACAAACTGTTCTGTATAACTGTTAGCTATTACACGATTGTATCGTAGAGTTAGTAATTGTTTGGTAGTTGATAATTGCATTATTTTTTTATACATAGTTCTGTGTCATTTATTCTAAATAATGTATAAACTAATTTTCAGGAATTTCATGAATGGTATTTTTTCCGTTTGTCTTCTGAAAGTACATATTTGTTGTTTTGGACATAAATGTTTCCTTAAAATTGTTTCATAATTGTTTTTTATTAACACAGCCATTTTTTGTATGTGTGTGCTGAGGTGATGTAGTAAGGCGTGTTAGTGGATAGAGGGGTGGGGCCTCAAATGGGTATATTGCTTAGGGTCCCCTAATGGCTAGAAACGGCCCTGGGGCCTTGCACGGTGATGTTTACATGATGGTAACTCGTGGATCACTAAATGGCAGGGTTGCCAGGTGATATCTCTTAAAATGGGACAAACACTAACAAAAAAAGGGGACAGCCAATGTTATAATTTTTTTAAAAAGGGACAGGTTTAAATTATTACCATACCGAGTTATTTTATGTTAAAAGTCAATACACAATTGCACCACTTACACATACAAGAACTGTTCTTCCACGAAAGCCATTTAAATTGGTTTTCCCAGTCTTTATTATAATGTCTGTTATCATTATATGTATTCTTCCACTTTCCCATATTGAAGGGCTATATATTTATATTTCAAATAATGCGATGTAACTATATTATATAAACTTGGTTATTCACTTAACATGATCAAACGAACAAAATCACAACCACATTGATTTATGTTTGATTCGCGACTGATAGGCTCTATAGTCTAGCTGCCTAGGGTCTATGCATTAAAACTAAGCGGCATGCCACGCGGCACACTGTAATGTTTTGCAATGCATAGCCAAAATGTAATAAAACGTTTCAATACGTAATACGTACATTGTACATACTTCAGTGGCGGCGAGACTGTGTAAACCATTTGAAGAAACGTAAATATATGTACGTTATATTTATATTCTCTTATACTTTATGTTAAAATTATATTTGTTCTTAAATGTTTCTTTTTATAATGCATGTGATAAATTTCTCAAATAGGACAAAAGAGGACAGTTTTGGGTTGTCCCCTTTATTTGAAAATGTTTAGGACAACCGAACCTGAAATGGGACAGACTGTCCCCAAGAGGACAGACCTGGCAACCCTGCTAAATGGTTTTCGGAGAGCTGAAGGTGGAGGCGTCACCTGTCCTGAGTTTCCCGCGCTGTGACGTCATCTTTTGCTCGCCCGGCATGACGTCATCTTGGTCGAGTTTGGTTTGATGAGTTATATCGCATTGTTGATGGCATGTTGCTAAGGTGTTTTGGAATACGTCTCTGTCAGGTCCAGTTGGCCCCTCTACATATATATATTGATGCCCGGACAGTTCGCTACTGGACATTTCGCTACCGGACATTTCGCTACCGGACATTTCGCTACCATATATAAATTTACCAGTAAGTAAAATTAAAAAGGTAATAAAATTTATTAAAAAATTACGAGAATTATTAAATGAATACAAGGATTATTAAATGATTACAGGAATTACATAAATTATTACGCATGATTACATGAATTATTAAAAGAATTTTATTTTTTAAAAAGAATGAAAGAATGCATAAAACATTTGATACAATAAAATATCTAAAAATATTTAAGATTATGCGCAATAGCGCGAAGGAATTCCAGTTTATTTCCAGAATCGTATCTTCTCAGTAAATTATGGATCCTCTGCTCACAGTCCCTATACTGTTTCTTCTTCTGAGTTGCGTTTAGGTTAGGTAGGTTAGATTAGGTTAGTAACCAAAAGGGGAGAGGCAGAGGGATCAATGTTAAATGTCGGTTTTTATAAAAAGAGATTCTAAAATTCTAAAAATTCTAAGAGAAGTGTCATCAGATGATGAGGCTAAAATTTTAAAATGTTTATCTAAAAGGGCAAGATTGCAGGACTGGGCATGTTCTCTTATAGGAGAAAATTCTTTAACGACAGCGAAGTTAGATGCCGGTAGCGAAATGTCCGGTAGCGAAATGTCCTAGTAGCGAAACGTCCAGTAGCGAAATGTCCGGTAGCGAAATGTCAGGTAGCGAATTGTCCAGTAGCGAACGGTTCTAGCACCATATATATTATATATATATCCCCAGTAATTGTGGGGCTTGCGGTTCCCCAATTACTGGGGGTTCAATTATTTGGTCAATAAAACTAGTCATGAAAATCTTAAGCTTCACAAATCTCAACACAATGTGAAGCTCAAGATTTACATGGCTGAGTTCTTTTACAGACAGACAGACACACCACTTGCTTTTATATATATATATATATATATATATATAACGACGTAAGTATAGAGGAGTGTTCTGCACACGAGGAAGAGAAATAACAAACAAATGAAAAATAAGGCACCCGCCCGGGAATCGAACCCAGGATCTTCCGATTGCCGGTCAGACGTGCTAACCACTACACTACGGAGCCACGATAGTCAGAAGTTGTAATTCTCCTACATAGGGCAGAAACCAATGCCTTGAGAGGGCACCCTCGCAAATCGTGAATATGTACATTTAACTGCAATGACCGCGCAGTATATTAACGTATAGAAACGACGTAAGTATAGAGGAACACTCCTCTATACTTACGTCGTTTCTATACGTTAATATACTGCGCGGTCATTGCAGTTAAATGTACATATTCACGATTTGCGAGGGTGCCCTCTCAAGGCATTGGTTTCTGCCCTATGTAGGAGAATTACAACTTCTGACTATCGTGGCTCCGTAGTGTAGTGGTTAGCACGTCTGACCGGCAATCGGAAGATCCTGGGTTCGATTCCCGGGCGGGTGCCTTATTTTTCATTTGTTTGTTATTTCTCTTCCTCGTGTGCAGAACACTCCTCTACTTACGTCGTTTCTATACGTTAATATACTGCGCGGTCATTGCAGTTAAATGTATATATATATATATATATATGTTAAACACAGACCGTGCATGGAACAAGGAACTCTTCTGGGAAAATTAAATCCACTATAGTCCTGAATGTTTCATACTCCATACTATAAACAAATGATTGTAAAATTGTGAACATGGTGAGTAAGTGACGAGAAGCATCACCAACTTAGGATGAACTCCCTCCAGAACAGTTTCACCTCCAAGGAAGCTTGTTAACCTCTGACTGGGACCAAAGGGTCAGTGTCCACAGGGAGGAAAAAACAATTTAATGCTCAGTGGAAAACGTAAGGAACAGAGGTGAAAGTCCCACCGAGACGAGACCGATTAACGTAACTGGGGTTTCCCCAAGTCAAGATATTCAAGGATTCAAGGACTACATTGGAGGCCTCTCATCTCAGCGATTGCGGCAACGTCGCTCTGACGCGGAGGAAGACACTCGGATGATGCTGAAGCGAATCCACGTCAGTAGTATAGCCGCAAAAGGTAAGAGTGCAGGAATATTGCAATTTATCACGTAATGCTGCAATGTTGCAAAGGGGGGGGGGTTGGGTTGTTGCAAAGGGGCGGGGTGTTATGCAACATGTTGCAAGGGGTTGCAAAAAATCCCTGCAAAGGGGGGTGGGGGATGCTGCAGGTGCAACAAGGGGTCATGAAACTTGGAGGCGGCGTTATCCCCCAAGAGAAAGGAGGAGAGGTGTTCACCTGGCAGGAGCCAAGTGCATATTAAGACTTCAGCCGAGTAGGCGTTGTCTTATAGGCTCCTAATAAGCCAACTGGCTGATTAGGAGCCAAGGGGGGAGGGGTACACCTGAAGGGGAGAGAGAGAGAGAGTAGCAGCCTTCGATTGCAAGGGCATGCAACTTGGAGGCGGAGTTCTCCCCAAGCTATTTTCGTTTACCTAACCTAAGAGGCCTCTAAGGGGTTTTCCCAAAGGGCCAGAAAGAGAAAGGACCAGAGGTCCTTGCTCGGCTGGGAAAATACCACAATATATTTATATGATGGTAGTTAATCAATACAGAATTTCTTTTAATTGTTGGAATTAAGAAGATTCATCTGTTTAAAGAATTTAAACACACGCTCTTTACACAATAAATCAACTTAATTCCTATTTTATTATAAATACCGAATAACAGTGCGAAAAACGAAAGGAGAAGAAACCTTGCGAAGAAAGTTGAAATAAACCAAAACACACGCTCGTCCATTCCCCCCAATCTCCTCACCCCATCTGTGTTTGTGTATATATATATATATATATATATATATATATATATATATATATAGAAAGAATCATAATAACCGTGTCTATTTAATTTTGTCATTCCTTATATATATATATAAATGGATTTTCACCTTAAAGTGAATTAAAACATTAACCAAAACACACGGTCGACCATTCCCCCCAATCTCCTCACCCCATCTGTGTTTGTATATATAAACGAATGAACAACTCGTGCACACACACACACACACACACACGCACACGAGGAATCGTTCCCCCGACTCGAATCACACCTGATTGCCCAGAGGCCTTTTTTGACCATAATCTGACCATTCTTCCAGTCAACTCGAGCAAAACCTCTCTTCACTCCGATTCTTAGATATACACACAATTATAATAATAATAATCAGCGAAAGAAATAAGGTGGGCAAACCTGAAAGTACTAATAATTATATATATATATATATATATATATATATATATATATATATATATAGAAAGAGAGAGAGAGAGGAGTTTTGTTCATTCTTTTAAAATAAATAAAGGAATATATATATATATATATATATATATATATATATATATATATATATATATAGGGTGGTACAAATTACAGTAGTAATAATAATTAACTCTTTCTCGCCGAATTGGAAAAGCTTTTCACTCCGCCTTAGACCAGCGAGTGCGGAACGCCGATATACTTGTATCTTTTGCCAGCAAATTCCATTCACGTAACCTGGAGCCCAATAATTCCGCTTTCTTTTTCGGAAGGTCCAAATCTCTCACGAGATCATTCAGCATAACCTGCGTTATCATACGTTGTTTATTTGATTCAGGTTGCTGAAAGTCTGTATCTTTAGTGTCATCAATTTCCATTGGTTCAACTTCAGACTCTTCATCCAGTATCCATGACTTTGGGGGAGTTGGAATTGGGTTATCATCGTCATGTAGTACTGGTCTCATGGCAGATGCAAGATTTGGGTATTGAATTTTGTTTATTTTTGGCAGAGAATCCTGAAACGTTAGTCATACAAAAATAGCAATCCGTTAGGTGATCCTTGGGCTCTCTCCAAATCATGGTATGGCAAATGGCATAGATTTGCGGGTACCTTTAATCCAACCCCTAAGAGTGACGGCACAGGAAATGCATGAGATATGAGGTGCCCAGGATTTGTCTTGGTCGCCTACCTTACATCCAAAATAAAGTTCGTAAGCCTTCTTCACGAGTGGGGCCATCGTCTTCCTCTGTGCTATTATGGTCAGTTCTCCACATGCGTAGCAAAATGTATCTCTGGGATTAATACAGTTTCGATTCATGCTGGCGGAAAATTATTGAAATCACGGAAACTTTTTGGAATGAAAAACCAATTTTTTCTACTATGAAAAATTTTAAAATTTGAGCAAAACTTGAAAAAAAAATTTCTTTTTATTAAAAATCTGTTTATTTAAATAGCTATATTTTTTAATGCAAAAAATACTATTAAATATAGTTAACCTGGAAAAAAAGAAAGTAAAATTAAATTAGTACACTTAATTTTAACTAATATTTTGGGAAAACTCTGAGTAAATGGAAATATTACTTTCTCGAAAACTATGGGTGATAGAAAAATTCTGAAACCATATTTGGAATCAGCATCAAAAGTTCTATAAGAAACACTAAATAGTTTTCAAGAAACAAAAATGTTGTTCCCTAGTGTAATTAACTCTTTCTCGCCGAATTGGAAAGGTTTTCACTCCGCCTTAGACCCACAGTTTAACGTGGAAACCGAATGCTCTTTTCTTTTTTAAAAATATAATTAGGATATATTTATAATTTCTTTATTATAAAATCCTCTCGATTACATTAGTGACTAATGATCCGGGAATAGTGGGGGAAAAATATTGACATGGTAAAGACAGCAAGGGGTAATACGAGCATTAAATCTATTGGAGAAAATATAAAGATGCCATTACTCGTCCGGACCCGTTATAGCGGATTGGTACACAAACTTATCATAGCTCCACCCAGCTACACTGGCAACCAATCACTACGAACATCTGGCCTTAATCTTTTGGGGCGGAGCTTGGCGATTGTGCATATAAAAGGAAATATTTTTCAGTTTGGAGTAACAGTAGCTATTTTCGCGTCAGTGAATAATCATTCCCTCTGCCAGTGCATTCCCTCCACCATGGACCACGAACTGTACGCTTTTCCGGATTTGTATGAAGGTGACACTGCAGCATTAACTGCAATTAATCTTTTTAACGCAATTGACCGTGATGAATTTTCCAACGCAAACCGTTGAAGATATTTGCAGTGACGCTCCTTACAATCCGACGCAGGGACTACCATAGAAATGTAAGTGTCCATAATTTATTCACAAGAAACATGATTTTATATATATGGAGGGTTGTAGTATCTCGTCAAATACTTCATTTAGATACTCACCATTATGCTAAAATCGAAATTTTTTAGGCAATCGTTTTAAATGTTATTTGGATTTACCTCTTATCGCCATTATGCTAAAATCGAAATTTTTTATGGCAATCGTTTTAAGTGTTATTTGGA
Organism: Bathynomus jamesi; assembly: GCA_023014485.1. Lineage (NCBI taxonomy): Eukaryota > Metazoa > Arthropoda > Malacostraca > Isopoda > Cirolanidae > Bathynomus > Bathynomus jamesi. The sequence continues at coordinate 1,200,390 of JAJOZX010000677.1, forward strand.
TTTACCTCTTAAATGAGTTTCGAACCAAAGATATCTTCACATAATGGGGTCTGTCTGTATACTCTGTATATGTTTTTATTAAAAAAGAATGAACATTATTCCTTTAAGGTCCGATGAGGATTTGACACGTGTTATACAATCTTTTGAAGAATCTCGTGTCATGAATACAGAGGATATACTGATCAGTCAGCATAATGAATGTCACACCGAAATGATGTAAGTGTTTTTCGATCTTTTTGGGGTAAGAAGACAATATATTTTCATAAATTTATTAAATGAAAGAAATCAGTACAATAACCATCTTAAACTACAGAATATACCGTTACAAATATACACACACGAACAAAAACATTATACTATACAACGAGTACGTACAATTGGAAAACGGCTTTTTATCTGTCTGCATACCATTTCATCGTTTCGGCGAGTGTGACACGGGTCAAATAAATTTAAAAAATTTAAAAATTCTTTATCACATGACATATGCATGAGAAATGAGACGCAGTACATTCCGCAAGCATTACTAAAATATCCTTGTATACGAAACGGGTTCCATACAACTTCGGGAATATGTAACTGAGCGAGAAATTTTACAATAATAGGGTCACTCCAGGGTTGGGTACCGAGTGAATCAAAATAGTACAGGCGCTGTCTATTTTTAAAATAGACAGCGATCCAATGAATCCCTTCATTACCGATGACATCTGTGTTCACAATAAGACTACCGCATTCTCGCGTACTTGGCAAACTCAATGTTTCATTCTTCGCAAACACGCCGATAAATTTGGAACGTGTGACTCGTTCACTATTCATTACTTTCTGAAGTGTATTAGCATCCATTTAAAAGTCAGTGATAACGCTCCTAAATCTATCTACTTCTATTAGGGCTTGCGATTCGAGATATACTAGTACACTAATAGGCGCATCTATAGGCTTGGCGAATTCCAGCCGCACTGAGATGTTTCCGCTCTGCTGTGGGGTTAAATGCGTATTTACGCTAGCAGATAAGTCAGGTGTAATGTCAAACGGATAAAGGTTAAATTGATCAATGAATTCTTCCTGCGTTACCCCATTACCAAGCTCATCACAATCACCTGCAATATGGGTCAGGTTACTATAGGCTCTGGCGCAAAGAGGTAACACAGCGTCTGATGAATAGTCCGTGCCCATTGTTCCACCCAAAGCAGTGCCATTAACGTATAGCTATATTTTTAAGTCCGAAATTCTCGAACTTAAAGACACTCTTTTTATATTTTCCATTCACCGAAGCATGGTCCTGCATTCCGATTAATATCCTTTTAGGAAGATTTCCCAGGGCAATGTTTTCTATCTGCTTCGATGCCAACCCTGCAGGAACCGTATATAGTTTGATTTGTACTCTGTTAATAGGATATTTCACTGTAGCGTTTAGTAAATTTTTCTCAATTTCTAGTTGTTTTGGTGAACTTAATTTCACTCGCCGTACGCGGAGGTATGTGTCCATAATGTGAACCAGAACGGGCTTTGCACCCTCTTCTTGATCAGCATCCAGATTTAAGCAGATCTCAGGACTCGTGCGGGTGAGCTTTATTTTCATATCCACCCGTTGACAAGCAACTTCTCCTGGAAAGTGAAATCTGTGTGCAGCCGTCCAAAACACTCGTATATTTTCTTTTTAGAATTTTTAAATTTGTTATACTACTTCATCTTTAGTTTGATAATATCCCTCGGCACTTAAAAAGGTAGCCTTCGCTTCTTTGGAAAAGTTGAGGACATTTTCCAGATAGGCTCGTAGATGATAGTACCCCGTGCCTGCCGATATGTTAGTTTGATTTAAATATACGTCACACTGGTTGAATATGGAGTGCAGAAAGTTTGTTTCAGGGTATACAGCATATTTGTCATCGCAGACCGTTCCATCAGAATGGGCTATACGTAGCTTAGCGTACATGTGCACACAGCTTGGATCAAAAAAGTAAGGGCCTGAGCTGGGTATCACGAATTCTCTAGGTGCACTCGGGGAACTAATTGTGTTTAAAGGGCTAATTGTAATAAAATCACTGTGCTCAATAGAAACTTGAGTTGGAGGCAGCTCAAAAAGGGACAGCTCCGATTTACAGCATTGTGAACTACATGGGTGGATGAAGCGTGCCATGGCGAGTTAGAAATAGTGCCTCCTCTCTCGACAAGTAGTAAACAAACTATGATTCATGAGATCAATGTCCTTAGCTTATATCAGTCAAAAAAGTGGTCAACCATAGGTTTCATTCGCTTACAGCACTTCTTTTTTGATATCCTTTTACGTTAATACCACGTGACCCCTTCTTCCGGGCAGCCTCTTCTTCTTCTTCCCGCCACCACGCATTTTTCTCTTTGCTCTTTGATGATTTCGTCCCGTGTACGCTTTAAATGTTTTGTTTAGAGCTTCTTTAGGTTTAGCCCGGCCAATATGTCTTCTGCAGTGTTAAGACCTGATTGTAGCGCTTTCCTTCCGAGGTATCTGGCACCCCTCTTCAGCAAAGGAACAGCCGTACGTAGTATGGATGAAAAATGGATCCAAGTCCACTGCCGCGCTGGTATCTCACCCCTCGATAGACGGTGAAAGACTTTCTATCCATTATAACTCAGTGCGTCGAAAGTGTAGCTTCACTGTTAAGCTCCCGTTACCGAATGGGAAGTTTTCACCCTCAATCGTTCTTATATATATTGAGATATTGGTTAAATTAGCTGCGACATTCACATAATGGGGTCTGTCATATGTAATACTCAAACTCCTTCCTCTATGGTTGGGGATGTGAGCAATGCGCAGCAGGCGTGCCTGGGTATCCCCAACAAACTGGTGCTCCACTATATTACTGTAAATATAGCACATGTCTGGGGACCTTTCAGCCAATTTCTCCATCTTCAATTGATACATTAATCTGGACAAGTCATGCTGTGTCTCGTGAAATGTCTCTTTGGAAGGCCGCGCTATATCGGCCGGTTAGAATTTTGAGCATTCTATGGTCTTTAATATGTCTGTTAGTCTTTGATTTTAGGATTAGTGTATGTGCAGGGTTTCCTTTGTTTACGATTTCGTATACTAAATCATTCGTAAGGTTTGAGTTTCTTAAACTTACGTTTAAGCCTCTCAAAACATCCTCGACCGAACCATTTGACCCGGTCCTAGTCTTACTTCTGTACTGTAATACCGTGCAACCTTAGTCCGAGCGATACGTATAGTTTCATCCATAGCTACCCCAGCTTTTCACACTCGTCAATGTCTCTAAGAATCGTAAAAACGGTTTCTTTATGTTCAATATTAAAAAGATGGTGCCAGCTGAATTTCGCATATCCCACCTCATACGAATCACGACCCAATTCAATGTGCCCGTGGAGTTCTGTTACAAAGTTGGCTAGTGTGTTGTTAGGGTGTACAGACTGGGACGAGGAGGAGGGAGTGTGACGTAGAAATGGTTAGGAGCCATGTTGCATACTATTTAAGCTTCATTATTGCATCAGCTTTTATATAGGTGTTGAAGCTTTCTGGGTACCCTAGCCATATCACCAGGTACATTTTTCTCTTTCCTGAACCTTTGCTTCCTAAAATTTTCTCAATTTTAAACACATTTTTCCTAAATTAAACGCAACTTTCTGCAATTCCTCGCGGTAAAAGCCTCCTGAGATTTCTTCCCCATTCAAATCTTCAATGTAATACATCATTATCTCACCTTTAGGTCTCATAGCCCTAACTTTAAAAATCTCGCGTGTCCATCCTTGCTCAAAACCCTTTGCGAATTTATTCCCCGAACGCGACAGCCTTACATAATCATTGATTTTGAAGCGCGCCGAGTGTGTGTGGTGTGTGTTGGTGATCCATCTCTTCTCGGGAGCGTACCTCTTTCTAAAACTTCGTTAGGTGTTGTCCCAATCGTGCGATGGTGTGAGCGGGTTGTAGGATGATGCCAATGATTCCAGAATGTCTAGAAATCTGTTTTTATGTGTAAAATAACGGTGCATGCGTTCCTTTATGGTGCGCTGAACTCTTTCAGCTAAGAAGCCGCCTTATGTATAGAATTGGTTGTGTAAATAATGGTGTGTCAATTTGGGAGGTGAAAATTAATTTTTGCCAATTCCTTCACTGAGGGGTTTTAAAAATATGTTTTTGGATGTGAAGAATTCAAATCTGCTATTATTTTTGTGATTGCTCAACACTTAGCTTGGTAAATCTACGTTTGATTAAAAGCACATAAATTGCTCTCGGAAAACAAATTTATTAATTTTAGCTTCTCAAAATGTCAGGTAATGCTATCAAAATTTTAGTTTCTCTGCATAAAACATATCCTAGTAATCATAAAAACATATCCTTGTAATCATAAAACAACATTAGAAAGTAATGACATCAGTAAAAAAAGAATATTTAAAAACAAGTTTCATCAAGTTTGCTTTGATTCGTTCTTGACATCAGCCGCCGACTTGCTTCTTGGCCTCTGATATAGCCCTCACGTTTCTCATGTGTATACACCCTGCCTGCTGCCTCTGTGACTTGTTTCACACACCTCTCTATTGACTGAGCATGACAGGGCCATGTGGAACTTGCATAGGCTTGTCAAAGAACTTCTTTACTTCCGCTTGTAGTCAGTTTACATGTCAAAGGAGGTTCAAATACCCCGTCAGACCAGTTTGTCAGCTCCAACACGGAAGAAGCACTGGGGTTGATGGAAGGTGTCTTCCTGGGACGTACAGAAAGATCTCCAAGTGTGTCATCATCTCCATCCCTCATGTCAACAATCTTTTGGACACCAGCTCTCCTCTCCTCACTGTCATCTGAGCACAAGAGTGTCTGGATTATCATTTCGCTGAATGCATACCATGCTGAGCGCTTGATGGTTGGCAAAACAGCATCCACTACAGCCTTCTTTTGCAGCCTAACTAGCCGCAGCTGAAACAAGATGTGGCGTGGGCCTTCCACCCAAGAGTGTTTTACTTTGATGTTGAACCAACAGGGGTAGTACACACCAACAATGTATTCCACTATCAGTCTTAAGTTGTTGAGGGTTTTGCCTTTAAGGCCATGTTTTGAAACCCATATGCGACAAAGCCTGTTTGCTGTTGTCAACCACCTTGAATGGCTCACTGGACCAATTTCAAGAAGGGCCAGATCTGTGGGAAGTTCTCCTGTCCTTATGGCCTGTGTGATCCTATACCCGTACGCTTGATCAGTAGAGAGATCCCTTACGACATTGTCACTCAGTGAAGTAAGAGGCTCTCCAATTGAGAGTTTGGTGAATGAAGGATCAATTTCAAGTTCGGTTGCAGTGTCTAGCATCTTGCCAATGTTACCTGTCCACTTGTTGTTAGACAAGGTCTTCCCATCCAGTGCTGTGATCAAGTGTCGCAGGGGTAACTCGTTAGTGTGGAGGGCACAAACCAACCAGATCAGCTTACGACAAAGCTTGACCTCTACCCAATGCATGGAACCACCCTCCCAGCCAGTGTTAACATTTGTAGAATCACCTCCAATGGCCTGCAGGCTTTTATCAATGCCCTTCTTCTTCATGAAATCTACAAGATTATCAGCAATAACTTCAGCAGGTTTTTTTCTCGTTGAGCCTTTCTCAGGAGTGAAGTGGTAGAGATATCTTCCACCTGGCTCACTACACACAGAATAATGCTCTTCTTTGATGATGCTGGGGAACTGACGATCTGAATTGTCTACTTTCAGCGTAACTTTAGTTGTATCTTGACGGCCGTCAAAGAAGATGCAGTCAATTTCACCCTTCTTACAAAGATCATCAAATTCCTGATCCAGGGATCTCATAACTTTTTCTTGGGCCCTCTTGACTTTATTGTGATCAACTACAAGTCTCTTGTCTTCTTCAGTGATCAAGCCAGCATCCATAAAGGCAGCAGTGGTGATGGCAGCTGTGGCACGCAGGCCAACACCATATCTGATGCTATGCATAGCAACATTAGGTATTTCTAATGTGTTGTACTCTGGCTTTTTATTGGAAGTTGAAGACGTGCTTGGTATTTCTAATGTCACTTCATAACTTCCATCCTTTCCATCTTGAGCATCAGCTATTTGTTCTTCATTTTCATCATCAGAGAAAATTATTTCATTTGATGGCATTGAAACATCCTGCTTACTTGTCTGCTTATATTCAGCAAGCCTTCTTCTTTAGTCTTCTTGCCGCTTCTGCTTTTTGACTTGTCTGTTGTGCTCAGGTTGATCTGGCAAGCCAATCTGATGTGGTCCAATAGAACCAGACTTGTCTCTCTGACCTTTAATGAAAGCAAGTTCCTTCACAGGGATCTTCATCTCCCTAGGGCATGTACAGTTAATGTGAGTTTCGTTTTTGCAACCAGCATCTGCAAGGCAGCCAAATTCAGAGCAGAGAACAATTTTACACTTGCAACTGAGGATGTCAAAAAGCTTGTCAAGTTTTGCAATGAAAGCCTCTTTGACATGTAGCTTTCCTCTCCCAAGAGATATGTTTTTGGCCTGCTCCCAGCTCTCTTGGATCTTGTTTAAGAGTGTGACTCGTGAATTTACAGCGGGGGCTACAAAAGAACTGTTTGCTCGTTCCCACTTTTCAAGCACTTTAGGGTAAATGTCCTTTGCAAGACTGGCTGCTGGGTAGTTTCTCACATCCTCACCACTTTGTTCTCTTAGCAGTAGCCCATATTTCAGAACGTCTCGCAGTGTTGGGAGTTCAGAGGGCAACAACTCTCTACCAGTTCCAATTAGGTTGCTCATATGTGTGAATGTCCCCAGTCTTGTCCTCCTTTTAGAAGCCATTGTAGGTCAATTCCCACTGGTTAGGATGGTAGCACTGACGGACAAGTAATCTTCAGCACACTGATGAATATGTTTCAACCTGTGAAATAAGCAAAAACAGCAGTGCATTATATATACAGCATATATAATTATTAATATAATAATTATTATATAATTCCACAAAAAAGAGTAAAAAAAGTCACTATTTTTATGTAGCTTCTTACCAAGCAAAACTAAATTATATTAAATTAACAAAAATATCTTTAGAATTCCTAAGTCATGCTGCAACTTTTTAGCACCCCTCATATTTGGAATTTGAAAGTTGAAAAATTCGACACACCCTATGTAATAGCTGATATTAAACTCTGTCAACATGTTCTGAAAAGCACGGCCTATAAATTCCTTCCCCATATCCATACAAAAATAGCCAGGAACCCTGTTTTCTTTTAACATTAGCGTTTTGGTGGCTTTAGCAACTGTTTCAGGTGATTTATTTTTCAGAGGAACTAGCCACAGATATCTAGAGAATACGTCTATTATGAATAGAATGTAGCGGTAACCATCGTTATACACAGAATATCTTTGCATGTCTGTTAAATCTGCTTGCCAAATAGAATCAATCGAGGAAGCCGTTGTCTTGGCTGTTTTAAACCTTTTTCTCACAGGCTTATGAAGCGTATAAGCGTCCTGCTCCCTCAAAAATCTTTCAACATCTTTTTTCCCTGCTCCGTAAACACTTCTGTACAGTCTATCTACGCCGCCGTAGGAGGCTGGGTTAGAAATGTCATAATAGCGTTTAGTTAATACGTTAGCCATTTGCGTATTTCAGAGGCACGTGGGTAGGGTTGACCGTTGTTTAACCTCTTCTTTCTCCTCTTCAAAGGTGTTACCGCCGGGGGTGACGGCGTCTTCAATTGTGTCACATGCGTTGCATGTTCCAAGTCTTTTAACCTGTTCAGATTTCCTATCAACGTTTTAGGGACATTTATTTGTTGTAGTCTTGCTTTAATATGCTTCCATCCTGATGGTGATGGCCTATCCCACTTTCTCACCAGATCATGGACAATGTCTACGATATTCGATCCCTGTATCTTTGATCCTTCCACAATGATCTCGCCTGTATCGGTCCATTGTATGTCTGGATCCTCATTCAATAGATTATAAAGACTTAAGCCTTTACTCCTCAATGTATGTGGGAGGGTGCTTTTTAATACATGCTCGATATGTTGTGTGGCTAATCCCTTAATTTTTGGTTGGTCAGCTGTATCGTCGGGCACAGATCCTATGTCGCCATGTCCATCGTCCCCCGTGCTGTGCCTAATAACCACAGGAATCTCTGTAGGGTTCTTATAATTTTCGTACTCGTGAAGAAATTTCTGCAGAGCTTCTTGGTATAAGATTCTTTTCTCATCAGGTGTTTTTTCACTGTTTAATAGGGCTAGCAATTCGCTTTCCATTCTTTTAAGTCTGCTTTTACGGAGATCTAGAACTGTGTCTGGATTCCTTTGCAGTGAAGCGTACACCTCGTGGGGAATCACTACCACTTTCTTCATTATATTAATCTAGTCAGTAAAGGACCGAAAACTGAAAATAAGAGGGGGAGAAATGACCCTCCTGTTTGTACAATAATTCGTTTTTTCCTCGCTACAGTTTGACTTTTACGAGCGAGTGCACGTATTATGTTCTTGTAACGGCGTAGGCGAGCCTTCTGAGGGGTTTTCATTGATACATTACAATTTATAACGTTAAGACAGATTTCACAGATGCATTTTAAAAAGTCGGCGTCGATATTTTTAATAAACATCTGCTGCATTGCCCGGGGCAATCGATGATAGATTTTTATTAATTCACGGTATTTCTTTAGTCTCTGTCATTTTGGAATATACACCGTTTCAGGCTCGTTTGGAAATATATTCGTTCGTAGAAGCACTCTAAACGTGTTTCGCGGATGAAGGTCGCAAAGCAAATATCCGTAAAGCGTGCTTGTAGCTTCTTTATAAACTTCCAAAAACTCCTTACGCTGATTCGGGAACATTTGATTGGCTAATACCCCAATTTGTGATACATCTCTACGTTGTGCGAATAAGACTAGATATTACGTATTTAACGACACATCGCGCATGTATCTATTTTTGAAAAATAGATTCTGATTGATGGAGAACACGCTTATGTTAAGATGGTGGGAGAATACTGTAAATGTCTTGGCAAACGTTTTATTCATCTCCAACATGAGATCATCAATTACAATGATTGTATGTTCATTTCCCTTTAACGAATTAACGTCATATACGCCTTTGTGGAACAGAATATCATCTTGGTACTCGTTGAGCACTGATTGATACGTCGAATAGCGCCATATAACTTTATGCACAAATTTCGAGAACATCTCTCCCTTTTCTTTAATGATTTTAAGCATAAACACAGTTTTACCACATCCTGTAGGTCCAGATATAATACATGTGGATGGGCTCGTGAATCTGAATTTTTCTACAGAGTCCATTTCTAACACGTCACACTCCTAAGTGGGTCATTTACAAAATATTACAAATTTTGAGTGCTGTTCCTTATATTTTGTTTTCTTCTCCCACAGAACCGTGAATGACGATGAGGTACAGCACCCCATCATTGACATTACGGATGACCTCGACGACAGTGTAGTTGTGATCTCCTCCCCTGCCAACGAACCCTCACCAGCGATACCGGTAGCACGTCCAAAGCGGAGGTATGATGAAGAGAACCCCACATCAGGTATAAAGCGACCGAAATACGCGCCTGTTGCACCAGTAATAGATCCCCAACCCTCAACCTCCTACGCAACAGGTCCCCCAGCAGCACCTTCCGCTAATATATCCCCTAATTCATCCGTCACAGTTGCCCCCCGTTCTGTTGAGGATGATATAACGTTTGAGTTGGTGCGCTCCGCAGCCCCCACCCCAGCCTTGACTAGAAATCGGTATAGAGTCAGGGTCGACCATAGAGCCATGTATAGCAATGGAATTGAGCGCAGGCTACGCCGGGTTGTACAGCGTATTGTAGAGTTTGCTCTTCAGAATCGCGACGAGCGTGAAGTCAGGACGAGGCTGTCCTTCAGATTCGGGTCAGATGACGGTGATGTAGATGATTATTGGGTGATAGTGCCATTTAGACGTTTGGCGGCTGAAGAAGTAGAATATATATTAGGACGTATAATGCAAGCCGCCCAAAGTAGTATAGCCTTTAATATGGACAACTTCACGGTAAATATTGACCGTGTATTCCGTGTTGCGGGTCATAGTGCCATACCGTATACTCTTAACTTCAATTCTCCGATTATTTACCGAAAGCATATAAACGTCGATTGTGGTTGCGGCTTTATAGCAGTACTCTTAGCACGTATGTTTACTGTACAAAATACACAGACCACAAAAATTTGGTTGCCTACGGTCGTGGAGCGTGCCCGTAAACTAGCTGTAGACTGTGAACTTGAATTTGACTGTAATATGGGTCCTGAAGAGTTGAGAAGGGTAGAACAGGAAATGAATGTCCGTATAGTTGTATTTGGGTTGGATGATCGTCGTAGGACTGTGTATGTTTTTAAAAGCTGTGTGAGAGATCGTACAAAATCCCTACTTATTTTAGGATTGTCAGGGACAACGTATCTCCCCATCCGTAATATAAGGTGGCTTTATGCGAGTTATGACAAAAGTCGAAAATATGGGAGACATCATGATTTGTGTAAGGGGTGCCTCGAGTTTGCGGATGATATAGTGAGACATTGTAAAGAATGTCACATGGTATGTGAACAGTGTAAAAGTACCAAATGTGAAAGCCGTGTAGTTGAAGCTGAGAAGAGAGACTGTGATGTGTGTAGACGCACATTTGTCAATAATAGCTGTTTTGATTTCCATAAATCAATTGGCACGTACAGGAAAATGAGAATCTGTGAATGTGGTATGTTTCACACAATGGATAATTGGGGGAAATTTAAGCACAAGTATGACGAAATTCACTGTCCTACATGCCAGGAGGAATATAAGGCGGATGGAGTAAAGCATGTATGTTATATGAAAGATGCTAAGCCTAAAAATAACCCTTGTATAACTGTATACTACGATATAGAAACATATACGAACGCTGAAACCAAAGAGGTAATTCCACATTTACTTGTGAGCCAGACCATCTGTGATGAGTGTATGGGGATCGAATGTGACGAGTGCCCCAAATGCGGTAAACGGACAAACGTTTTTAAAACGAATGTCCGCGATAGTCCTGTGAAACTATTTGTGTCCTATATTGCCAAGTTAGCCGACAAGTTAAAAAAAATGACTGTATATTCTCGCCCATAACGGGGCAAAGTTTGACACGCAGTTCCTTTATAAGGAGTTGCTTGAACACGAATCCTCTGAGATATTTACAGGTGATCCATTGAAAAGAGGCAACAAATTAATACAGATGCAAATAAGAGGCAATGTACAATTTAAAGACACTTTATTAGTCACACCTTGTAAATTAGCAAAGCTACCCAAGGTGATGGGAGTAGCAGCTGAAGTCTCCAAAGGATACTTCCCTTACACTTTCCTCACCAGCGATACTTTAAACTACGTAGGCCCACCACCACCCAAACATTATTTTAACTATGACTGTATGGATGAACGTGAAGACTTTGATCGATACTACAACAGTTTTAATGAAAGTAACCCTTATAATATAGCTGATGAATGTGAGCGTTATTGCGTGAATGATGTACGCGTGCTTAGAGTATGTTTCCAGGCCTTTAGAAGGATGTACAAATTTAGGGTGGATCGATTTTACATTTTTTTCGATTTCCATATTCTAATAGAGACAAAAACTTGCGCATGCATGAGAAAATAGCCTCTGCAAAATCTTAGCTTAATAGGTAATCATCTTCTGCCCCCGGCAGAGCGATGAAAATCATATTTTAGTAGTCAAAAACGTATTTTTCTTATAATTTTTAAAATATTTCAATATGCATCAAAATTATTCCTAATAACTATAAAGTCGATGAAAAAGACCTCATATGATCGTTTTTCCAAGCGCGTTGTCCTACGTTAATATCTTTTGCCCCCGGCAACAACGTCAAATGTTGAAAAAATAGGTAATTTATATACATATTTTCAGATCATATAGTTTTAGTTCAAGAACCAGAATCCCAGTACATGGGGCATTTCACTCCTGCATCAGGTTCTGCCACTGCAATAACATCAGGTATCATCAACTTTCTAGAGACTAACAATATTAGCACGGACGACATTGTGGCTATCGGCTGTGATGGTACCGCAGTGAACACGGGTCGAAAGGGTGGAGCCATTCGTATGATTGAAATGAAACTACAAAGGCCAGTTCAGTGGATCATATGCCTATTACACGGTAATGAATTATCACTGCGACACCTCATTCAAGACTTGGACGGCAAAACAACTGGGCCAATGGGCTTTACTGGACCAGTTGGAAAACAACTGAACGACTGCGAAAAACTTCCAATTACAGAATTCGATGCCATTCCATCTCCCGGCATTGACATAGATGATGCCGAGTTGAGCACTGACCAAAAATATTTGTTAGGCATCTACAGAGCAGTGTCGAGCTGTAGCTGCTCTTCAGCTCTCGCGGCTCGAAATCCAGGTAAGATGGCGCATTCCAGGTGGCTGACAACAGCAAATAGATTTCTGCGCCTCTATGTTTCAACCAGTGAACCCTCCAGCACCTTCAACGAAATTGTGCGATTCATTATGACAGTTTACGCACCAATTTGGTTTAAGATAAAGAAAAACTCCAGTTTCACTGAGGGCGCAAAACATTTTTTCGAAATGATGCGTTTCTCTCAGACCATGCCTCAAAGATCTAAGACAATCGCCAACAAAGTCCTCCGTAGAAATTCTTTCTTTGCTCACTCAGAAAATATTTTGATCTCCATGCTACATGCCGATGAGCAACACATAAGAGAAATGGGATGGAGAAGAATATTAAAAGCACGATCAAAACAATCACCAGCGGGGGAAATTCGAGCCTTCGCCATGCCTGAATTGCTCTACGATAGTCAAAACTATTACGAAATGATCAACTGGCAAACGGCTGAGGTGACCGAACCCCCCGTTACAAAAACAATACCTGATGCCCGAATAAAAGAGTTTGTTGAGACGGGAGACCAGCCTGATGGACTGATCCCACTATTCCCTTGTCATACTCAAGCGGTCGAGAGAGTCATCAAATTAGTAACCGAAGCCTCTGCCAGTGTAAGTGGAATAGAAGAGAGGGACGGATTCATCCGCTCCCGTCTTCACTCCCGAACAAAAATTCCACGATTTGATTCCAAGAAAGATTACCGTATGTAAATCGACATGCAGCCAAAGGAAGGGTGGTTGGGGCTGGATAGGGTGGAACTCGACGTACAGCCACCTCCTCGTGGTGAGTTCTGGGTTGCTAATTTTATAAAATTAGCAAGCGAGGAGCTGTACTTAGTACTTATCGTACTTATAACACCGCATTAACGTAATTATAATCCACATTTAGACTTTTCTCGGGGACAGAAGATATTACTCTAGAGTCATAAAATTTTGCGTGTGTGTTATTTCATGCCTAAGCAACGATATAAATGCTATGGGAAATATATAAATGCATTATTTAAGACAACGAGCCGATCTGAAAATATGTATATAAATTACCTATTTTTTCAACATTTGACGTTGTTGCCGGGGGCAAAAGATATTAACGTAGGACAACGCCCTTGGAAAAACGATCATATGAGGTCTTTTTCATCGACTTTATAGTTATTAGGAATAATTTTGATGCATATTGAAATATTTTAAAAATTATAAGAAAAATACGTTTTTGACTACTAAAATATGATTTTCATCGCTCTGCCGGGGGCAGAAGATGATTACCTATTAAGCTAAGATTTTGCAGAGGCTATTTTCTCATGCATGCGCAAGTTTTTATCTCTATTAGAATATGGAAATCGAAAGAAATGTAAAATCGATCCACCCTAAAATTTTGTACATAGGCCCTTTCAAATGCGATCCGCTGCAAGTCGCAACCACCATCGCGTCATTATGTTTTACGGTGTTCAAGAATAACTTCATGCCTAAAGACACCTTAGCCATTATTCACCGAAACAACCCCGCAGTTACGGACACAAGGCTATTTACTGGCTCATACACCTACAGCAACAGACAGGTGTATACATAAAGCACGCCCGCAACACGGGTGAAGTACCCATTAAGATTAATGGACGTGTTTTTTGGGTTGATGGGTTAAGTGAAAACCGTGTCACTGGTGTGAAGACTGTGTACTCCTTTAACGGATGCTGGTGGCATGGATGCCCCCGTCCTGAGTGCGGAATCGCCGGAGATATCCACGGTAGATCTCCTGCCGACTGTCTTGCATGGACCCGCACCCGCGATCAACTTATAGGATCACAGTTCACTCACAAAGTCTTGTGGGAGCATGAATATGATGCACGGATGGAGACAGACGAGGTGTACCGTGAGGAAATAAACACGATCAAGCGTTCAATGGTGCTGGATCCTCTCAAATGTGGTGATAGCTTGTTTGGAGGACGTACAAATCCATTCAGACTATACTTTCCACCTACGGAGGGCGTGAAGCTCCATTACTACGATTTCTGTTCTTTATACCCATACGTGATGAAGAACAATCCGTACCCCGTGGGCGCTCCTGAGAAACTGGTGGGACCTAACCTGCCCTCCATCAATGAATTTTCAAGAAATTTGAATGATCGTTACTTTGGGCTCTCTTTCGTAGACGTACTCCCCCCACGCAATTTATGGATGCCAATCTTACCTGTCGTTATCGACGACAAGCTCATGTTTCCCCTGTGCGTGAAGTGCGCGGAAGAGGATAACGGCGATTGTAACCATATACCCCACCAGCGTAAGATCAGAGGCGTATATACAAGTCCTGAGCTGGCCCTAGCCGTACGCCATGGTTATAGAATACTGAAGATACATGAGGTGTGGAGGTTTCAGAAGCTACCCAACCTTTTCACACCATATATAAACGCCTTTTTGAAGGATAAGGTTGAGGCATCAGGGTATCCGCGAGGAGTTGATACCGAAGATGAAAAGTCTGCCTATATTCAACGTTACCGCGACCGCGAAGGTATACAACTTGATCGTGCCCAAATTGCAAAGAATCCTGGCAAGCGCTTTAGTGCAAAGTTGTGTCTAAACAGTCTATGGGGAAAATTTGCACAGAATACCGGCAAAGGGAACATTCATTTGGCACAAAGTTATAGTGATGTCTGGGATTATGCCAATGCTCCCGATAAAGAGGTCATGGAGATCGTGAATGTAGGTAATACTTACATAATAAAGTACAACAACACTGAATTGGCCACAGATACCTCAAGGGTTACAAACATACCTGTGGCCAGCTTCACAACAGCCTACGCCCGTATAAAACTTTGGGGTCTATTGCATTCTCTTGGGCGGAGAGTATTGTATGCCGATACAGATAGCGTGATATTCACAGAGAGGGAGGGTGAATACATGCCCGCTATTGGGGAGTTCCTCGGCGAACTCACTGATGA
This sequence comes from Bathynomus jamesi, assembly GCA_023014485.1. Lineage (NCBI taxonomy): Eukaryota > Metazoa > Arthropoda > Malacostraca > Isopoda > Cirolanidae > Bathynomus > Bathynomus jamesi. The sequence continues at coordinate 1,215,677 of JAJOZX010000677.1, forward strand.
GATCAAGGATGAGTATGGGGACAACGCATACGCCGACTCTTTTGTCTCAACAGGACCTAAAACTTATGGGGTACGGGTCAGGGTGGGGGAGGATATGAAATATATCGTGAAGGCAAAGGGTATTACGCTCAACCATGCGAATCGGCGGGTTGTTAACTTTGAATCGTTGAAGGATCTAGTGTGTTTGGACGATGATGAGGGCGAACGACCTCCCCAACTAATTGTAGGCACCCACAATTTTCGGGCGCAGAAGCTGGGGGGCGTGAAGGAACTTAGGGGTACGAAGGTGTGCCGTAACACCTATAGGAAACGTTACCAGTTACCTGGTACCTATGATACCGTACCCTTTGGATACCATAACGTTTGATGCTTCTATTGTTAACTTACTTATCACACGTATTTGTATATGTATGTCTTGTATATAATCTTTGATGTATCTATTGATTTATTACACGTATTTGTAAATATATATAACTTGAATATCTCGTTTATTAAATCGTATTTGTAAATATATATAACTTGAATATCTCGTTTATTAAATAAATCATGTTTCAATTAGCGTTTCACTCCTTTGTGTGTGTGTGTGTGTGTGTGTGTGTGTGCACAGGTGAAAGTTCTAAGCTCCGCCCACTGTAAGACCAGCAACGTGAGTCATGCTACTATCTGGGATTCCCTGCGTGGTCAGTCGACTGCAGTAAGCCCTTGAGATCAGACGTGTATTCGCCAGCGTAGAAGAAAAAAGGAGATCAGACGTGTATTCAAATGGCTACCTTTAATATTGCTTGTACAACGTTTATGAAATGGTATTCAGCAAAGTGCCAGGATGTGGTGGATACCGAAAAACTTCCTATTCCCCCCTCCTATGCCTCTTTTAAAACCACATTGGATTGTGCGAAGTTGCAAGATGTACAAATACTCTACGGATGTTCTGGTGAGACCGTTGAAGGCTTTCGTTGCACAGACGATGTGCTGAAGTATGCTGTAGAGCTAAACTTTATAAAGTCTCACATATACCGTGAAGTAAAAGAAACAACGCGTGCAGAAGAGAAGCAGCAGGTATGGATAATGAGTCTTGCGGATGGGTGGTGTGACAAGCGGTATTACGTCGTTACACCATGTCGATTACTCATACCCTACGACTGAAAATGTGAATCTCGTGATCATGGACAATCTTAAGTATTTTTATCACTATATTAATGTATATCATGATGAGGTTCGTAGTGAGGTTGTGGCTAGTGCCCTGCGTGAGTTTTTAACAGACTTTAGAGACGAGTATCGTTTGATGGGCAGAAAGGAAAAATATGAGCATATGTTCCTCTCAAATAGTGCGCCGGAGTGTGAAGATGTTTAGTAAAACAAATGTGCCTAGTTCGTGAAAATTATCCTGAGGGAAACTGTCTGGTGCGTAGTCTGGTAGTGATAAAACCGAAATTAATTCTTGTACCGGAAAAACACCTACCCAATATGTACAACAATTCGATTATGGTGCGACTCGCGGATCATACGAGTTCGAACAACCCCATTCACGTATCATCGAGTCAGCCGCCCATCGAACCGTTCCTGCCTACCTGCGTGCCTCACACGGCTCATAGTTATCTCAGAGCTTGAACCGAGTGGACGTGCGCTCCTCGAATACGATGGAACTTCCTTTGAGCAGCATTCTCAACGCCTCGTACGATGTGTCCGTGACGAAATCGTTGCGCGTGTTCAGGCGTAAATCCGGTACCGTTAGCTATGTACTGGAAACGGAATGTAGACAAACAAACAAACGGGTTTATTTAAGTGTCGAGGAGATGAATAGAATCTTCGTGATAGTTGAGAAGTGGAGTGAAGATCGTTATAAAATACCTGCTAACGTAGGTACAAGAAGAGAGCAGATTAGTGACGCACCCTCATACGCCGTTGTATGTACGTTGTGTATAAATAACGATCGGCCATGCATTGATATACGGCTGATGTGGAAGAATGCTTCTGATAATAACGCTCTTGTTCCTACGCGAAACCGTTTCATCCTCGACAGAATGTTTGAAATCGTCGGATTCCGCAAGCTGAAACCTATATTAGACGCGCGTGTTACGGATATGCTTTATTTTGATACAGTACTTGAATACGCATACACCGCTCTGCTCGATGGGTTTACCGAGTGTAGGGCTGAACAAGGTGAGAATGGTCTAGAGCTGGACGTTTATTTAAAAAGTTTAGACTCTTTGAAATACCATGAACTTTGGTACAAAGCAATTGATCGGTACAAGGCTGAGCTCACCTACACCGTTCACCCTGAAGAACTATTTCTTTATATAACGCGCAGTTGTCGTAACGATTTAGAAGATTATTTCAATTGCCGCTATGTTGAGTGAAGATGAGTTCACGATTGAAAAGCTCGAGTCGGTAGAAATAAACCCTCGATTGGAAAAGCGTGTTTATAAACTTGTGTTTAATAATGTAGCTAACGATGAACTCTTTGTGCGTGCTTTTGATTGTATTCTAGACGTATTTAAAGATGACTTACCAACCGGTTGTAAAGTGGGAACAAAAATAGTACTGAACGATATGAAAGCCCTTCATATCGAATACAGGTTTCCCTATACTTTAAGCGGTGAAATATTATTAAACCGCATATACTGCGTAATGCAGAGCAATAATGATGTAATTGTAAACTCGATTAAGTGCGAGTTTAGTATTTTGAAAAAAAAAGTGAAATGTATTTATATATTTGTGTGATATTTCTCCTGTACTGTTATATTGAAGGATTATATGCATATTCCTCATTTCTATTATTATTGATCATTCAAATGTATATTTATTTCTATATATCTCCATAATTGTGTGTGTGTGTGTGTGTGTATATATTTTTTTGATTATATGCATATTCCTCATTTCTATTATTATTGAAATGTATATTTATTTTCTATATATCTCCATAATTGTGTGTGTGTGTGTATATTTCTCCTGTACTGTTATATTGACGGATTATATGCATATTCTCATTTCTATTATTATTGAAATGTATATTTATTTTCTGTATATTTATAATAAACAGAATGATGCAATGTTGTTTTACTTAATTCTTTTGGTTAATTATATCATGTTACGCCTTCTAAACCTACTAGCGGAATTCTAAACCAACTTTTAAGAAAATAAATGGTACAATCTGACAACTCTCCATAATAATGTTAAAAAGTGGTATCTGGCAACTCAAGCCATTTACGCCTTCTAAGCCAACTGGCTGATTAGGAGTCTATAATAATGTATACAATGGTATCTGGCAACTCTCCATAATAATGTTAAAAAGTGGTATCTGGCAACTCAGTCTTCGATTAGAATTAATTAATTAAATATATAGCACAAACTGGCAACTCAGCCTTCTATTGAATACATGGCGCTATCTGGCAACTCTCCATAATAATGTTAAAAAGTGGTATCTGGCAGCTCAGTCTTCGATTAGAATTAATTAATTAAATATATAGCACAAACTGGCAACTTAGCCTGAATACATGGCGCTATCTGGCAACTCAAGCCATTTACGCCTTCTAAGCCAACTGGCTGATTAGGAGTCTATAAGACAACGCCTACTCGGCTGAAGTCTTAATATGCACTTGGCTCCTGCCAGGTGAACACCTCTCCTCCTTTCTCTCCTTTCTCTTGGGGGATAACGCCGCCTCCAAGTTTCGCACCTGCAGCGTCCCCCACCCCCCTTTGCAGGGAATTTTTTTGCAACACCCCCCATTTGCAACACCCCACCCCCCTTTGCAACATTCCTGCACTCTTACCTTTTGCGGCTATACTACTCACGTATAATTCGGGAATCAGGACTCTTCGATCGAGGATCCCGTTTGATCATTCGCTGCTGTGTCGTCGGTGTGATATCGTCGTTGCCTCATCCTTTTCTGGGTTGACTATTTTTGAAGCAGAGTCCCCTTCTTTTCCATCTTTCTCACACACCCTAAGCCGCAGGGCACCACCCACGCCAAGGGACATCAGCGCTCGACCTTGAACCTATGCGCCAACGCCTCCAGCTGTATATGCGTTCTTGACGAGGGATCCTTGATTGGGTACCAACTCTCGTAACCTATTCTTATAAATATCGTAACATATATGGCAATTTGTGTTTTAATAATAACTTTTCTATATATATATATATATATGAAAATGAAATGAAAAGGTTTATTGGCAGACTATATTCCATATGATAAATATTATTAATACAATGACAGTTCATATACTAAGGATTAGAAATATATACAATTGATTAGAAATAATACTGTAATGTCGAAGTAAGTGGAGCTACAGACAGACGTTTTCGTACCAAGAAGTCTATAGCTTAGAGCATGGGTCGGGGAACTTTTTTGGGTATTACCCAAAAATCTATTTGAGTAAAATGAAATTACCCCCAGACTTCAAAGTAAACAAAAACAAGCCAATTGCTCTTAAAATTGTTGCATATGGTGTCTCTCATACCGCACGCATTACCCCCAAAATTTTTAAATTTACCCCTGTTCCCCGACCACTGGCTTAGAGGATAAATGGCAGGACTCATGGATAGCTTGGATGATCAGGTTGGTTGATTTTTTTAATTCTTTGCATTAGACTGTGTTGAGCACGTCTTGTTACCTCCGGAAGCTCGGGACATTGCGGGTAGCAAACATTTGCGAAGCTGAGCATCTCGGGGGTAATTTATGTAAGAGTCTAAAAGACCTGTTGTACAGCAAATTTAGAGTTCTTCCAGAACCTTTTTTATAATTCACCCACAGTTGCTGTCCGTATGTATTACTGCAGAAAGTACGAAAGAGAGTGTCTTTAGCTTCACTTGTACATAATCGAAAGTTCCTTATGGTCATATTCGCTTTAGCACACAGGCTTCGAGATTGTTTTCTTATATCCGAGTCATCACTCAAGGAGCTGGTAATAGTTTGACCCAAATACTTAAACTCTTGTACGTCCTCAATTACTTCACCATTCATTTTAAACCTTATATCAGCTGGCTGATTACAGCTTTTAGGATGAAATTGCATAACCTTAGTTTTTGTAACGTTAAAAAGAATATCATGTTTCTGCGAATACACTTCGCAGACTTTTAGTAGCCGATCCAGACATTTAACAGAGGGACTTATTAACACCATATCATCGGCATAAACTAAGTTATTTATCCTTGTGTTATCTATACAACATCCCACTGTTGCCTCATTAAGTGAAGCAATTAATCCGTCGATATACACATTAAACAGCATAGGGGAGAGCAAGGAGCCTTGTCTCACCCCGCAAGAGGAGCCAAAACACTCGGATAGTACATTGCCCCACGTAACAGCGAAAAATCGGTGGGAATACCAAAATTTCAATAAATTTAATATGTACATGGGAACCTTCCTGTCTTCTAGTTTTGCAAATAAAATATTGTGGTTCACCCTATCATATGCCTTACTTATATCTAGGACACAGCTATAAATGGTTGAATTACTGTCAATGTATTTAGATATTGTTTCTTTGAGTACATAGATACACAGGTCAGTTGAGTGGGACCTTTTAAAGCCAAACTGATTAGATGTCCATAGGAAATCATGTAATCGGAGTAACAAGAGTTTTTCTAGTAGTTTCGAGGAGCAGGAAGCGACAGCAATAGGCCTGTAATTATTACTGGACAGAATGTCTCCGTACTTATTTTTGACCAGGGGCAAGATATATACCCTCATGAACTCTGCAGGGATATAGCTATGAGCAAGCATGGCTGATAGGAGCAATGATATATGCAGATATACTACGTCATTTGCATATTTTAAGTGCTCATTCGATAAGTCATCTATCCCTGACGCAGAACCAGTCTTTAACTCTTTAATTAACCTCTTTACTTCAGAAAATGATATCAAAGTATTTTCCCTTGTCCTTCCCACAATCGTTTCGCTGCAATCTATCTTAAGATTATTCCTACTCACACTGTTAAGAATGTTAGAATAGTGGTTTTTCCACAGCTTTGCAATTTCATCCTCCCCCGATACCCCATCGATTGTCGGAGGGAAGACATTTTCGACACCCGTTTGATTCTTAATAAATTTCCAAAATTTGTTATTATCGTTATTTATGCGAGCTTCACAGGCTTTTGATGCTCGAATAGACTCTTCTTCCTGTTTACATCGCCTTATGGCCGCCTTATACTGACCCCGACTTCTACACATATTCAAGTATACTGGTCCTAATCTGGGTCTACCATGAAAGCACCACAAATCATAGGCGTCTTTCGATTCCCTCTTCAGGGGGGGGCCAATAAAATCATTCCATCCAGGAATAATCTTAGTATGATAGTTGTAAGATTTAATCAGGGGGCTTCCTGCTTCTCTTAACACGGATATTATCTTACTATAATACCTATCTATCTCTTTATCTATCCATATATATATATATATATATATATATATATATATATATATATATATATATATATATATTATATATATATATATAACACACACACACACACAGTATATTTACAGGGTGTCCCATAAGTCCGGCATCATAGGAGAAATTCATATTTTTCTATTTCTACAAACCATAATTCATATGCTCGGGATGCCAATTTCCCGTCCACCATTCTGTTCAGTGACGAGGCTGTTTTTTATGGAAATGGTGAGGTAAATCGACAGAACACCCGCTACTGGTCTCAAAACAACCCTCACTGGTATACCTCTTCAAAGGAACAAGATGCATCTAGGGTGATGGTATGGTGTGGCATTTGAAAAGATCGCATCATAGGCCCCCTCTTTTTCGATGACCATGTCACTGGAGGCACCTACTTACGTATGCTCAAGGAAGAAGCATTTCCCAGTGTCTTGAACGAAGAAGGAAATTTCCCAACATGGTTCCAGCAAGACGGCGCTCCTGCACATTACAGCACCTAAGTAAGGGAATACCTGTACCAACAATTCCCTGGTCATTGGATAGGACGTCGAGGGCCTGTGGAATGGCCAGCTAGAAGCCCGGATCTCACGCCACTAGATTTTTATCTCTGGGGCTACTTGAAAGCGTGGTATACGCAGAGAAAATTAGGAGTGTTCAACATTTGCGGCAGCGCATTATTGGGGCATGTAACACCATTACTCCTGACATCATTCACCGTGTGCTTGCTGACTGGGTATCACGTCTGAATTTGTATATTGAAAACAATGGTGGACATATTGAGCACGTTCTGTAAATAAAAGCTTTTGCTTTGCCTTTTTTTATTATTTTTCCTATGATGCCGGACTTATGGGACACCCTGTATATTTAACGTTTAAAATTGTGTAAATAAACGCTTGGTTTGAAAATCCTCGACGAGTTCATTAACTTGAAATTCTTGAAATGTGCAAGCTTGTAGAATATGAACATTTAAAAACTGGGATCACCCGAAGATTCGTCACCCTCATTGAAATTCAAGCCGCCACCTGAAGATCAGTCACCCCAAAATTGCTCACCTGAAGATCCGTCATCCTCAAGGAAAATTGGATCACCTGAAGATCAGGGCCCCTAGCCTTCTTTAGTTAGCCTTATAAGGCTAACTAACGAAAAAGCTAACTAAAGAAGGCTGAGGGCCCTGGTGATCCGGAAAATTAAGTCAAAAGAATAAATTACAAAAATTTATTACATAGGAAATAAAATGAAAAATCTAAAAAAAAAAAATTCAAATTTGAAATTCAATTAAGAAGGAAATTGAATGGCAATGTGATGTACAGGGTGTACATAAAGTCAGGATCTATTTTTGTGAAGCACTTGGAAATTATATGGAATTCAATCATAAAATGATAAAGTGGTAACATTTATTAAATAATTAAGAGTAGGATTCGACGTGACGCCCATCAGTATCCCTGCACAGCTCAAATCGTTCCGCAGCATTTCTAAACACATTCTGGAGCATTTGCGGGGTTATGTTATCTGCAGCAGTTCGTATACGTGTACGTAAGTTTTCAAGACTCGTAATCTTCGTCTGATAGACGTGCGACTCGATAAAGCCCCATGCAAAGAAATATAAAGGGGTTAAATCTGGTCATCTCGCGACACAAGGTCTGTTGCTTCCGCGTCCGATCCAGCGATTTGGAAAACGTCCATTTAGATAATCCTGAACAATTTTGGCATAGTGACAAGGAGCACCATCATGTTGATAGACGACGGTACTAACAATCCTATCCCCGTCGTCTATCAACATGATGGTGCTCCTTGTCACTATGCCAAAATTGTTCAGGATTATCTAAATGGACGTTTTCCAAATCGCTGGATCGGACGCGGAAGCAACAAAAGACCTTGGCCAGCGAGATCACCAGATTTAACCCCTTTAGATTTCTTTGCATGGGGCTTTATCAAATCGCACGTCTATCAGACGAAGATTACGAGTCTTGAAAACTTACGTACACGTATACGAACTGCTGCAGATAACATAACCCCGCAAATGCTCCAGAATGTGTTTAGAAATGCTGCGGAACGATTTGAGCTGTGCAGGGATACTGATGGGCGTCACGTCGAATCCTACTCTTAATTATTTAATAAATGTTACCACTTTATCATTTTATGATTGAATTCCATATAATTTCCAAGTGCTTCACAAAAATAGATCCTGACTTTATGTACACCCTGTACATAACATTAGAATAATATTTTCCTATTCCTTTACCAACCGAGTTTATATATATATACACACACCTTACCTTATGAACCTTATGTTGTTTCGTGTGTTGGTCTCTCTTCACACGGAGGTCAAGCTGGTGGCCCCGCCTCTAGGTCTGGCCTGGTGGAGGAGCGAGTTACTTTCTTGCGCTCTCCACCGTACATAGCCAGGCACGCCCGGCTCATCTGGTACTGTCCTGAGCCAGGCATCCAGTCTTTTCTTGAAGACTTCAACTTTGACCCCCGTTACGTTTCTGAGGTCCTTAGGAAGCTGGTTGAAAAGTCTTGGCCCCCTGACAACCAAGCTATTTTCCTTCAGGGTTGAGGAGGTCCCTTGTCGTGCTTTTAATTTGGGAACACTACACATTCTGCCTTTCCTATTTTCCAGTGTTGTTTGAATGGTAATTGGGTTTAGTTTTAGGTTTGGTACCAGTTTTTCGATCATTTTCCATATGTAGACAGTGGCGGTCCTAGCTTACATGACGCCCTGGGCGAACCTCACCTTCAGCGCCCCCCCCCCTGTTCGCCAACACACACACATTCGAATCCCCCCAAAATAAAGGACAGACATAACTCTTTCACAAAATAACTTTTTATTGGACTAATTGTTGGAACTTCAGAACCAAAACAAAGACTCAAATTTCTGAATTTTACAAATCCTTCATCACGTAAATAGAATAACTCACTTAAGAGAATGTAATTATGATACTATGAACATGAAAAATACAAATTAAATTGCACAACTGCCATAAATAAACTAGAGAATCAAATTTCTAAATTGTACAAATGCTCCATCACATAAATAGAATAAGACACTTAAGAGAGGGTAATTATTATGCTACACTTTGAACAAGAAACAAAATAAATTGCACCACAGCACAACTGCCATCTAAAGCCTGACTCTTCTTACCTTCCTTGATGCAAAGTCATGAATTAAATCATCATATGAAATCTGCTCAGCAATTGTATGATTTATACTGATGATGGCCAGACCGGTAAGGCGTTCCTGTGACATAGTTGACCTCAGGTAGGATTTGATGAGCTTCAGCTTTGAAAAGCTCCTCTCTGCTTCAGCAACAGTGACTGGAAGAGTAAGACCAATTCTGAGAGCAGTCCACAAATTTGGATATATTTCAGAGAGCTCCCTTTCATGGATAAATGTCAGCAGTTCAAGCAAGGATATGGTCTTTGATGGCAAGTCAGGCAAGTTCTTCAGCTCCTGTGCAAGCTCTCTGCCATCCAAGTCAGATTGTCCCTTAAAGTGTAGTGTAGTACTAAGGTTCACACATTGTTCTGTCAGCTCCTCAAATGTGAGATTTTGGAAATGTGTCAGCACTCCAAACTTCTCTCCCACAATTTCCAACGTGGAAAATCTTTCCTGAATGGCTGATGTTGCAGCATCAACCACTGCATTGAAAAATGTCACCTCGAGCTTCTTCAAAGCATCAATCAAGGGCTCATCAGATGCTTCATAGGAGAAGTGCCGCTTTGTGGACCTCAGCCGTTTTTGTTTTAACACAGCCTCCACATTCATTTGTTCACAGATATCTGTGGCTGCCATTTGTGCAGCCACAAAACCTGTTGCCCTGTAATTGCGGAGACCTCTCTCTGTTTTTTTTAGGAGATTTACTGCAACATCAACGTGCATGCTAGGAGACTGCATCTGCTTGCTCACATGCTGAATTTGGCACAACAGGTCATGCCACACCACTGAACAAATGGCGAAGCCGTATGACCCAACCTCCTCTGACAGAGATTGAGCCTCGACTTTTATTACAGAGTCTTTGGTGTGGTCCCTCACCTCGATCAGTGCATCTCTCACTGCAGCTGCCTGATATCTCAGGGGCTCCACACTCTTGATCTTGCTTTCCCACCTTGTATCAGACCACATCTTCAATGTGATGTTCACATGTTTTTTCAAAATGGCCCATCGTTGTGTGGAGGCTGAAAACAAGTTGTAAAGCTTCTGCAAGATGCCAAAGTAACTTGTGGCATCAATAGATCCCTTAGCAGCATCGGCCACAAGCAAATTCAGAGAATGAGCCCCACATGGAACAAACAGAGCTCTGGGATTAATTTCTAGGAGCCTGGATTGAACACCCTTGTTTTTCCCCTCATGTTAGCCCCGTTGTCGTATGATTGTCCTCTACAGTCCATGAAAGGAACTTTTAGCTCCTCCAGTCTCTTCAGAATCAGAGATGCCAAATGTTGACCAGTGGACTCCTCTGCCTCCAAAAACCCCATGAAATGTTCCTTTATATGGGGCTTCCCCTCCAGTGACACAACCCGAATCACAACTGACAACTGTTCAGTGTGGCTGATATCTGGAGTGCAATCTAGAATTATTGAAAAAAACTTTGATTGTTTGATGTCGCTCACCATTGCTGAAATGGTCTTGCTGCTCGACAAATCAATGAGTTCGTTTTGTATGTGGTGGCCGAGGTAGCTGGTGTGACTGGAGGTCCCTTTTTGGACACGGTTAATGTGCTCTTGCATTATAGGATCAAATTGTGCCATCAGTTCAACTTCTTTCAGAAAATTGCCATTTGATGGTGAGAACAATTTTTCTGTATGTCCCCTTAGTGCCAAATTCCTAACTGCCAGAGAATGCACAATAGCAGTGAGACGTGTCAGCACCGCTCTCCATCTCAACTTCTCAGCCTCCAGAAGTGCCATCTCCTGCTTGTCAATGGTCTCCCCCTTTCTCATCCTCACTGCCAGTTCTTTCCAGATTTTCATAGAATTTAGGTGTTCTGAACTGTTGTCATGTGATGTGAGCAATGAGCTTGCATGCTTCCAGTCCGAGAGTCCCAAACTTGTTAAATTTATTTTCCTCTTGGAAAATAATGTACAACAGAAACAGAAAGGGCTGTTGTTTTTTAAGGAATAGACCAACCAACTTCTGGTTATATTTTCCCCACTAACCAATGACTTCCTGAAGTATTGATGGTGGAAACTTCTTCCGTCACTGTCGTTTCTAGGGAATACAAAGTCAGATGGTACTTGACTTGGTCCCTGGAAACCAGTTGTGTCCGAATTCTCTCAGTCAGAACTGAAGGCCAGTTAGCAGGGTCGGTGGACAGAGACTCATCCTCAGGAGGCGATTCTGCTCCAGGCATTTCTAATAGAAAGAACAAGAGCATTACTCATTAGTATACACACCTAAGTTAGATAACACATTATTCACAGCACTTTGTTATGGTGGTGGTGTTATGGAATTATGGTGGTGAAACACCACACATACCCAGTAACCCAGACCCAGTGATAATAACATTATAATTTATAACTGTTTGCAAAATGCTTTGCAGGGATGCACACACATACACATACACACACACGCACACACTCACAGACATATGTGCACACAAACTCACCTGAAGAGTCCTGCCGGGGAGAAGTAGAAGCAAATGGGTCTTCATCCTCAGGATCAGACTGCATTTGTGGAGACATATGTGAGGCTGAGGAGGTAGATGGCTCCTCAGCCTCAATAATGGCAGAAGTAGACGGCTTCTCATCCTGGCTAGTGGCAGAGGGTGTTCCAAAATATTTCAAAAGTGCCCCTGCAAATAGTAAAATAGAACATAACAGACCAATGCATGAATAGGCTAGTACAATTAATTTAACATGTTATTAAGCACAATTTATTAAACTTTTAGAATAGGAAACAAATGAATAATACAACCTCCTTGGTTAATGGCTAATTATATACATAATAGTACACTTCAAATGACTCAGAAAGCTATATCACAAAATAGCAGTGCAATATAGCAGTGAAGAGTAGATGACATAGCTCTATACCTTTATCTTTTGCTCGTTTCTCCTCTTCTTCTTTCCTCTTTTTTCTAAACTGAGCACCTGATAGCTTTGACCTCTTCTTATCCATTTGCGGTTATTTGACAGACCTTAGTGGCTTAGTGTGAAGATTCGTTCTGTAATAAATAATATACATTTCACTATTTAACCAAACCCAGAAAAATAACATTACATATGTTAAAGTATGGGCCTTTATTCCCAATAATATTAATCTGGAAGCATTTTGCATTGTTTAGGTCTTTTATGGGAAGGTTTATGGAAAATGCAATAGATGGTTTTTTATTAATAAAAATATATTTATTGATCTTTTATTATTTATTTTATTTTATTTTTTATTTTTATTTATTTCTTTATTTATTTATTCTTATTTTTATTTTTATTTTTTTTGCAGGCGCTCATGCCGCCCCTCCACAAATGCCGCCCTGTGCGGCTGCCCATATTGCCCATATGAGGAACCGCCACTGTATGTAGATTATGATGTACCTCTCTCTTCTTCTTTCCAGTGAGTACAGATTTAGTTTACGTAGTCTTTCCCAGTAGTTGAGTTCTTTGCAGCCATCAATCTTGGCTGTGAAATGCCTTTGCGTTTCTTCTAGTTTATTAGTTTCTTCCTTTTTATATGGGGACGTCAAAACTGAGCAGTATTCAAGTTTTGGTATAATCAGTGTTTTTAGCAGGGGAATCATTACTGTCCTGTCCCTTCTCTTGAACGTTCTTAGAACCTGTCCGGCGACTCTTTTTGCTTTATTTATCGCTATCTGATTTTGTGTTTCGAATTTCGCATCATCTGTCATTATTATCCCGAGATCAATCGCTTTCATGCTTCTCTGAATTTCCTGTCTATCTGGAGCATAATATGCAGTCTGTTTAAGTTCTTCTTTTCTACCATATCTCAAGAGCTGAAATTTCTCGGCGTTGAATGACATGTTGTTGTCTTCTGACCATTTGTATATTTTGTTCGTGTCCTCTGCAAGGCCTCCACGTCATGTACATCGCTGATTTTTCTGCTGATCTTTGTATCGTCTGCAAAGGATGTTACTATACTATTGCTGTTTACTCCGCTGTCTATGTCTGTTAGCATGATAATGAACAGGAGTGGGGCCAGTACTGTCCCTTGTGGTACTGAGCTGCGTACTTCCGATTCTGATGATGATATACCTTGAATTTTGACGACCTGCAGACGATCACTAAGGAAGTTGTAGATCCATTTTCCCACTTTGCCTGTTATTCCCATGTCTTTAATTTATGTCCTATTATACCATGGTCACATTTATCGAAAGCTTTAGCAAAATCTGTGTATATAACATCGTAGTTGTCATTGCTTTCCAATGCATCTAGGATATTGTTGTAGTGCTCTATTAGTTGTGATAGGCATGATCTACCTGATCGGAATCCATGCTGATTTTGGTTGAATCTTTCCCGTGTCTCCAGGAAATCATAAATTTTCTGTCTAACTATTCTTTCAAATACTTTGGTGAGGTGGGACGTCAATGACACTGGTCTATAGTTCTTTGCTTGAGATCTGTCCCCTCCTTTATATATAGGGACAATGTTTGCTCTTTTCAAGATGCTCGGTATTTCCCAGTGTCTAGGGATCTTCTCCATATCCAGTATAAAGGTGTAGCTATTTCATTTTTACAGTTTTTAATCAATAGTGCGTTCCAATTGTCCGGACCTGCAGCTGAATGTAGTTTCATTTGTTCTATAGCTCTCGCTACATCTTCTGGTGTAAACTCAAAGTCTGTTATATACTCTCCTTGCAATTCCTCTTCAAAGAATGCATTTATGTCAGGTATCGCTTTGTCACTTTTTGGGGTACTGAAAACTGATTCATATTGAGCTCTCAATGTATCAGATATTTCTTTTGGATCGTCGGTTAGTTCATTATTCCCGTCCTTAAGGGCCCAATAGCGGCGCGCGTTTTAGTTTTCCTTTTTGCATAGCTATAGAAGTATTTTGGATTTTCCTTTATTGCTTCTACCGCCTTTCCTCTTCCCTCTCTGTATGGTCCTTAATCAGGGCTTGTATTTCCCTATCGATACCCTCCAGTTTTTCTTTTATTATTTTCCTGCCATTATCTCCGCAGTTTCCTAACTTCGCCTCCACTCTCTTTCTTTTGCGGAATAGTCTTCTATCATATATATATATATATATATATATATATGAGTGATTTCTATGATTGATTTTGGTAAATTTGATTTGATGAGACTTTTTTTACGTTTAAAATTTACGTCTACTTTCCTGTAAATTACACCGTCTGAGACTTGGAATCTTTATGGAATATTTTGAGTTTGTAGGTTGGTATCTGTTGAGTTAATTTACGCATTGGTACTGTATAAGTCGGACGAGAAAATAGAAACCTCTGTAAATTATAACCTGTTCACACCCAGACGTTCTCACATAAGTCCTCCTTATAGCAATTCTGTCCACTTAACCTTGGGTGAAAATTAAAACCAGTGTGTGACGAATGTCACTAGAATTACAGTAAATCTTCCGAGTGTTTTACCAAAATTTCAGGTTACAGTACTTTAAACGGGAAACCTTTCGAGCCCGATGTAAAACTGTGGCTGAAGAAACTGGAAATTTATTCCCAAAATGAAAAGATCACAGATGATCAAACTCGAACCGCTTCGTGGAATATGCCGCTGGAAATACCTCTAAATTTACTGCAGGAAGTACAGAGCTTCAAGAACCCTTTACATTGGATATATATAAACCCGTTTTGATTGATAACTTTGGAGATACTCATAACGTCCAACCGTCTACTTCTCTGTCCAATGCACTCCAAAATAAGTGGTCAACCAACGAAGATCTCGTTGATTTCGTAACAAAGTTGAATTTTGCCCTAAATGATGCCACAACCTCCATCCGAAATGTGTACAACTATGAAGTTCCGCGTGAAATACAACGAATTTTGGCTTTAACAGTTATGCGCGCAAACCTGGCTTCGGAACATGGAACGAAGTTACAAAGGAAAGCGACAATTGACGAGTCTCTAGTGGCCTCATTGAACAAAGTGAAGCAATCGTGCATTTATAGATCTGAACTCAGTGTTAGATATTCGCGTGAGGACAAAACATAAGCAGGATCAAACAGTTAGATATACTTCTGCTTCAAAACCTAAACAGTCGCGAGTTAGAACACAGCCGCAGGACTCTACGAGTTCTCCTCTAACCGGAAGATGCTATCATATAATTGCGATCAGTTAGGTCAGAATGGAAATGAAGCAAGAGATGATCATTCTGTTTTTAGAGGAACCTTGGGGTCCGAACGCTCGGATGGATGGATAGAAGATAGAAATAAGGAATTATACAGTAACTTTAAGGATGTTAATTTTGAAATAAGTCAGTATAACAAACAGTCACCCAGTCTCCCACGGTTTTCTGTGGATGCCACGCAAATGAAGGTTAGAATGAGCAACGAAACGCCACGTAGGATGCCACGTACTCGGCTACGCTAACTAAATAAAGTAGTTTGGATAAACTGAAGAAATCAGCTATCCTAAAACCGTAAAGGGAGACCAAGAAAAAAGATTGAAGGAGAACACCCAAATTAACTAGAAAAAACTCTGAGGAAACTTTCTTAAGATTTAAAATTAATTTATAAATCGAAAATGAAGTAAAGTAGTTGATAGATATAGTATATAAATACAGTATAGAATAAGTCATCAACGTACGGTAAATACTAGTTGGCAACCTAAGATTCCACCGCGAAATGAAGAAAACAAAAGAAGTTATAAAATGAGTCGTGCTCTGTTTAGTGGAGGAGACGAGTAATAACAAAAGACGATATCAGCGCGTAGTGGAAAGTTCTATAGACAAAATTTAGGTTGTTAGTATGGGAATTCTTAAATTTAGTTTTATATTGAAATCCACTGATATTGATTGATTCGAAAACAATTTGACGTTTTTGCTGATACGGAATAACTTTAATTTAAAAAGTAAGAATTGATT
The DNA here is from genome assembly GCA_023014485.1 of Bathynomus jamesi. Classification (NCBI taxonomy): domain Eukaryota; kingdom Metazoa; phylum Arthropoda; class Malacostraca; order Isopoda; family Cirolanidae; genus Bathynomus; species Bathynomus jamesi. The sequence continues at coordinate 1,232,065 of JAJOZX010000677.1, forward strand.
ATTGTAAATATTTTGTTAATTGTAGATATTTGCTCGAGTTATAGTAAGTAATTGCGAAACTTATTCTACATTTCAAATTTAAGTCTCGAGGGAAGAGTAAAAAGCTAGTGGCTTTCTTTGTCCAATTTATTATAAGAAAATGGGGTTTAAACAAACGTAAATAAACGATTGAGGTTTTGTTTTAAGAGAAGCTTAAATTGATATTGTAAAGCCCTTTTCAATATTTAACATTAATTGCGAAGGACGGTGTTTAGCGTGTGAGGTCTGCTCGCGGTACGTAATAAATTTCTTAATTGAAAATAAGAAAGTAACGAGCTGTGGTAAATATTGTTTCGTGTAGACCATTTTTGCGACTATTACAAAGATTCTGATTGGCCGAAATTGGTCACGTGAGATAACTAACCAATCGAAAACGACCACCTTATCTAGCGTAATCTGGTCTCCGCGAAACTTAATATTAATCGACTATTTATGAACGGTAGAGAGAACTTCAATGTTGAAGTGAATTATAAGTGGTAAATCTCTCTATCATTTTCCGCTTCATTTGGTGGAGTTTAATTAAGTTGAATATATAACGCTGGTTCAATCTTGACAATCTTTAGCTTCAGTGATAAACTTAATTATTAGAACAAATTCACGCGCGTAATACCCGAACATAACTTAAGTAAACCTAAGATTGAAATAGACGAGCTTTCGGGTTAAATGAAATGAATGACTTAAAAGTTCCGTTTCGTTTTCTCGTTGGATCAGTTGCTCGGAGACACTAGCACCGGATTATTACGAGCGTGAGCTAATAAGGTTGAGAGTTGTTCCTGTACAAATCTTATTGAAGGCATAAAAATACTTCGCATTAATAAGCATTTATTTTTGGTATATTCTGTATAAATTAAAACATCTTACATTAGTAGTTAGTTAAAATATTCACAAATAATAGAAAAACCATACTAACTTTTGTACAGGGTGTCCTCAATGTCGTCACCCCGGTAAAATACTGATTTTCGTTTTTATTTCGGATCCATTTATCACTTAGATGGCCTGCCAGTTCTTGGTTTAACTTTTACAGTTCTTGTTGCGAACAGTTTATTTTCCCATCTCAACAGAGTCCGTTTTGGAAGAGCCGCACGACTGAATCGGTCCTGGAAGTCTGCACGAATATTTTCAGTGGTTTTACCATTACGTGGTCTCTGATGGACCCAGGTACTAGCCAATACGCGTTGTTCAATCGTATATTTCCTGCTATCACGCATTTCAAATGGGTCTGAAAGAAAAACGAAAATCAGTTAGTATTTTACTGGGGTTGACAAGACATTGTGGACACCCTGTACTGTAATAAGGACGGGTTTATCTTGTCTTTCCCGTCGTGCACGGGAGCGATCGCGGATGGTGGTTACTGTAATTGAAAGGGACGAAATGAGATTTATTACAGTTAATGAAATTGCAGAATCGAGCCTACCCGTAATAACACGAATGTGCAGATCGCGACATTAGTGTCACCGTAGTTTCACTTGTTTTTAAATGAAAATAATTAAGTATGAAGAAAAGGGGATATAAATATTAGGTTAACTTGGTTTAATTAAATTAATTGCGTTGTTTAGGCTAAATGTCGCCATTTACGGTTGAAAACGTGAAAATATTGCTATTTTGTAAGGTAGCCAAATTGCGTAAAGCTTCACGGAGACTAGATACCACTAGGTTAAGTGGTCATTTCAGATTGGTTAGTTATTCCCCACGTGACCAATTTCGCCCAATCACGCTCTTTGTAACAAATTTCGACTTTGTCAAAAACGTTGGTGTCCGCGAAACTTAATAGCGACCAGGCAAACTTGTATTAGTCTACTTCTTGGTGTTTAAAATTTAACCCAAGCTAAATCTCTTAAGATATTTGAGTTGGACCCGCATTATTAATGTGGAAAACCTGTTAAATATGTGAACTTGAAGCATTTCTTCCGTTACTCATATTAAAAGAATTGAGAGGGAGACTGAATAATTAATTAAAAAATTAATATGACCATCTTTTATTCATCATTTTCTGCGAACAGAATTTCTAGTCCAGGCTGGTAAATCGGGAAAACTGTGTGAGTTATACCAGTATATTTTGGCAATTTTATCTACAGATAACAAAATTTGAGTTTTAAATTGTGAATAATGTTGAGTTTAAGTAATAAATACCCGAAATGAAGCACAATTTACTCGTAAAGACTTATTAATTTTGATATTTATAACTTATTGGTAAACGATCATGTATCTTTTTGAGATGGGGCATAGCCTATACTAACAGTTATGGTGAAAGCTAATAAAAGTTAATAATTTTAAAACTTGGTAGACAAAAACAACGAAAAGAACGCATATGAGAATTCATTGCGGGTTATATGTATACAAATCGGTAGTTTATACGCATTTCTGGTCAATAGTCATCAAACGGATCATTTCGGTTGAAGACACGCTTTAAACTTTATCTCTAAATGAAAATAGAAATTTCCAATTTGGAAGTTCCGAGTGTGAAATATTATTAATGGTTAAAATTAAGTAATACTCTAGTTCGTTTGAGAATGTTGAAATTTAACTGGACCAAATTATAGTATTAATTTTAATTTCTTATTTAGGATTGTGGAAACCTCTGACTTCAATATGCTGCAGGCTAAATAAGCGATTCCTGTAACGTACCGTATGCCTAAAGCAAACGTTTAGGCCTTTATGGATTGGCATGCGTTTCTAAACTGTTTAAATAAACTTTTTTTTTTTTTCATCTTTATAAAGGTATCATCATTGTTATAAAAGTAAAATGTGTGTTTACCAACTAATACGACAATGAATCTGATTTTTTAAGTTCTGATTACATATTTATGCTTAAACTGTTTAAAAAATGACTGGAACCATATACTTGAAATGGAATAATCACGCTTCAGCCGTCTTTCATCATGTGCGAAGCCTTAGAATCAAAGTAAGTATAGCTTTTTTGTACCATGTACCAAAGAACATTAGGTAATCAATGTGTATCGCGTATTTTCCTAGGACAGAGCTTTCCAAACTGGTGTGTCTCGACACATTAGTGTTTATTGTATTTTGAAAATTTTGATTTTTCTATCAACAAAATCGGCTACAAGATAAACCACCTACTGAAAAATTATCTGATATTTGATAACAAAAATTAATTAATGTGTCGTGAAAATTGTTATGCTTAAATAGTTTGTCGCCAACGTTAAAAGTTTGGAAAGCTCTGTTCTAGGAGTTAGGGTAAAATGTTTGGTATTAAAAAGACGTATGAATAAATTGTAGAAAGTAAATTATCTTAACCAGGATATAGCAATGACGTAGACTCGCCCGTTCGGTCCCGTGTTAACTGACGAAAACAATAAGAACACTTCCAACTCCAGTTACTTAAAAAAAATCTTTGCATTGAATATTTTTCTTTATTTAACTATTCGCGAGTTATTTTTGGAGATTTTCTCGTTTATCGTCTTTTTATGGGACTCTTTTCAACAATGAAACGGAAATCAAACTCGTAAATATTTGTAGCCCAAGGCAGAATTTCAGTTTGTTTCAAATTAAAAACCTCGTAAACCCCGAAAGAAAGGTTAGGTTGTACTATCAAAGCCACGCACTTTTTTTATAGTATTGACAGAATAACTACCGACATTGATACAGTGTTGTATTACCCGACTATTTCATTGTATTACTCAAACATATGGGTATTTTTCATTAGGACCTACGGTAATACTAATGTAAAATAAAATAAAAACATTTGTGGGTACATCGTGTGATGGCTTTTGTTGAATTTAATTTTAAAATACTGTTTAAAAATTGAAAATATTTTTCCTCGAGGAAAGTAGATTATGTAGATCATTTAATGAAGAGTTGTAAATACATCGTAACTTCGATATTAGTTGGTATAATAACTTTTTTTTTTTTTAAACAGGATTTCTTAGTTGATACTACCCTTGTATGCAATGGGAAATATTTTCCTGTGCATAGGCTTGTGTTGTCTAGCTGCAGCAAGTATTTTGAGGAAATCTTTGAAAAGACACCGTGCCACCATCCTTTCATCATTGTAAGTGATATAAATCATAAAGATTTGGAAGGTCTCCTAAATTTTATGTATGAGGGAAAGGTCAATGTTCCTCAAAATAGTTTGTCAGCTCTAATGAAGGCGGCAGAAACCCTTAAAATCAGAGGTCTGGCGGCTCCTGATGAATCTGTGGAGGAAGAATCCACTTATTTTGACGTTCAAAATTATAAACAAACTTTATCTGGTGCAAATTCACCTAAAAGCAAAGAAAAATTTTCTGGTGAAGTATCTTCAGCACAACAGCCTGCGGGAATTATAAGTGGTATAGAATCGTCACATAAAATTTCTACAGCTACAGAATGTCCACTCGTTTCATTACTGTCAACTGATAAGGAATCTCAACAGTCTTCATTAACTCGTGATGTAGAACCCTCTGAGAATGAAGTAGTACCACTTGATGTAAAATTGTCACAGTCTACTGTTGAACAATCACTAGAATTTGCAGTAAGATCCGCGGATGAATTACAATTATCTCGAGATGATACAGGCTCCAACAAGAAAAATTTAGACTTGTTGGAAGCAGTTTCTGACACCAGGTTCCCACAATTTGCAAAAGCGTCTACTAATTATGAAGCATCGCAGCATGCGGTAAAATGTTACGATAATGAACCTCCATTTGGAGAATCAGCCTCGGATGCAAATGGAGAAACTGCAACGGAACGGTTATTGAGGAAACCACAAACGGATACAAATTCAGTAACCCATAAAAGCGTTCTTAAGAGGCTGTTGCCAAGTGAAATATCTCTTTTCTCAATGGATGAGAAAAATAATATTTTGAAACCCACTTTGCCACGGAAGAAAATCGAAAAAAATTCCAAAAAGGTAAATAAAACAAACTCCAAGAATGACTTCGCAAATGAAACTATTGTTGACGAACAAGAAAAAACGGCTGAATCTAGATCAAGTTTTAAGACCGAATTCTATGAACCTGAAATTACATCCAAACAGCTCATCCATAATGATGATGGCGATGAAGATGATGATAATGATGATGATGTAAGTAAAGAAACTTAAATTCATGATTGTTATTAGAATAAGCTATAAACTCGTAGTGTGACTTTGAATATAACTGACAGATATCAATGATGATGGTGTGTATTATTAATGGAAATATATTTAGGAAAGTACATTGGAATTGGTAGAGTATGTTAAAAGGTTAAACTAATGATATCTAATGTGAAGCAAACGAATAAAACCATATTTAATTACTGCTCAACAGGTACAAATATTATATAAGGTTTGATAGTTTTCTGGAGCAGTGATTACGTACGCCATTGAAACACTACAAATATTGAACATACGCTTGCCTACGCCAACGCCTCCCGGCTTGAGATTTTTTAAATATATCGGTTACCAATTCACTAACCATAGCTTCTGATACCTTTATTAACTGACTACCAAGCCTAGTGATAAATTTATATATAAAATTGCGTATCGCACTGCCACAGTTGGGTACAGTGACTACAAATAACATTAGAAGGGACTAAAAAGGGCACCATTTATAAGCCTAGTTCCCGATAGCAACCTAAATATATTGTTATAAACTACACACAACTTCCTCATATTACACATCCTGTACCTCCACCACGAGTGAGCTATATACACTTGGGTACAAAAAGTTTTAACAAAATAATCACAGAATCTATCGCACACACGAAATTTTCTAATCAAAGTATTTCCTTGAACATATAATTGTCTACATTTACGTAATGTCACTCGTCTTATAGATTATAAGTTAGTATGTGGCCCAGATAGTTTGTCTGAGTAACTTCTCACAGCACCATGTCATTATTAGGATTACATAATGTGATCTGTCCCATGTCTTTTACAAACTTTAAAAAGTGTGCTGAGCCCTTTTGCAGATCTGTATACATCGGGTGATTAACAAATTTTGTACCGATATAGCAGCCTCCTTTACAAGTATCCAGTACTTCAGACAGATTATCCATATATATACATTGAGTAAATAGGGAGATATATCCTTCTCGGACACCATTGGTAACAGAAAGGTGCTCTGAACTGACCCAACCCAGGCAACCCAGTATTTCGATCATTGTTTCGTGATTATATCAGAATATTAATTCGGGAAAATTATGGTTTACAAGAGTGCATTTCCTGCAGTTTCCATTGTATAGTTTGGTTTGCATATAAAATCCCTGGACAGTTTGGCGTTAACAATGTTGTATTTGATTGCGTTGGGAGGTGATTGCGCTTTGAGTGGGTGAGGCGTGTTGATTTTTATTATAAACTTTGAACATATTGACAGCAACATGGAATTCGTATAAGTAATTGAGTTTTTAAATATTTCTTAAAAATTGGGAAAGTGTGATTTTAGCTTCTCATTATTCAAGAGAGTTTGCAGATCCTTTGGAAATCATTCATAAAAATATTTTTTATATATTTCTTTGAGGTACCCCACCTTGTAATGCAATATAATAAATGTGGATGGATAAAGGAATAATATAGGGTAAGGAGTGTGTCTTGAAGTTTTTGTTTTTTTCAGTTTTAATAATAGAAATCTCTCATTTTACCGCTTAGTTTTTAATTGGCCGTCTCACTGCAAACACTAGACCAACTAAACCTTTATATTCTCTAAGCCACCTTGTTCATGTCCAGCCAACATATCCGCAATTTTTAACATCGGTATCAACTTTTCCCAAGCTTTTTACATATCTTCCACAACCATTCAAACACCATTTACTTTCACATTTGAAAATTTCACTATACAGAATACTGTATTCCATCTATTCCTGCTCATTTTACTTTCTTCAGCGTACATACTGCTTCTTTAATTCCCTCGAATTTTTCTTTCACGCCATGGTATACATATTTACACCAAAACATTTTTAATTTGCTCCCAATTTATTCATCTCATTAATATCCTCTTTAAATCTCGATTATTTGCCTATCTTCCACTAACACATTGCTATTCTTATCTTTCATATTACCAGTCATCCCATTAGGTTGATTTTTGTAGTGTCTCAATTCTTTCCAGAATAACTGTTTTCCACATACTGCTCATTCATCTTTGATCTTTCTACTTCATTTTACCTCAACATTATTGCAGTCTTTGTATAACGCGTTACATCTTTTGTCACTTACACTACCAGTGCTGAGTTTAACATTCTTTCCCAGATTCTCTTCTTTCGATTCATTCTTCACTTCATTACTCCACCAAACAGTCCCCTTTCTCTCCGTTTATACCCAACCATTCCATATTTCATGAAACAGTGCCTCATTCAATTGATATGCCAATTCCTGTTGTACCAACAAACTGGGCAGAAATGGTAGCCGAAAGCGACTCCGATAAAGAAGAATCGGCAACAAACACAGATCACTCATATGAGCCACATCTTCAAGCTGATCCACATCTTGTCACTCAATCAGAACTATGCGATTTAGTAAGCGACTTAAATCTCTCAAAGGACAAAGCTGAACTGCTGGCCTCACGATTAAAGGAATGGAATTTGTTGGCTCCAGGTACAAAAGTATCAGTATTTCGCAACCGTTGTCAACAACTATCAAGCTTCTTCGACATCCAGGACAGCTTGTGTTTCTGCAAAGACATCGATGGCTTAATGCGTGAGCTTGGTGATGAACACAACCCTGATGAGTGGCGTCTATTTATAGATTCTTCTAAAGTAAGCTTGAAGGCTGTTCTTCTGCATAATCGTAATTCAAAGCCATCAGTTCCTGTAGCATATGCAGTGTCTTAGAAGGAATCGTACGAAAGAATGGTGTTAATCTTGCATTCCATCAAGTAACCAGTACAGTTGGAAAATTTGTGGCGATCTGGAGGTTATTGGGTTGCTCATGGGAATGCAAAGTGGATTCACCAAATACTGTTGTTTTCTGTGCTTGTGGGACAGCAGGGCCACCAAAGATCATTATCGAGTTCAACACTGGCCACCAAGAGGAGCATACCTACCTGGAGAGAGGTGTTCGGAATAAGCCATTGGTGAACCCAGACAATGTACTTCTTCCACCACTGCACATAAAACTTGGATTGATGAAGTACTTCGTGAAAGCTCTTGATAAAGAAAGTGAGGCATTTCAGTATTTGAGAGAACGTTTTCCTCACATGACTGATGCAAAGGTGAAGGAGGGTACATTTATTGGTCCCCAAATCCTCACTGTCGTCTCTGATGAAAACTTTGAGCAAAAGCTGTCCAGTACGAAACTAGCTGCTTGGAATTCATTTAAACAGGTAGTGGATAAATTTCTTGGTAACAACAAATTAGAAAACTACCTAGGGTTAGTTAGCAATTTGCTTGATACATACAAAACAATGGGATGTCGCGTGTCTCTGAAATTACATTTCTTGCACTCGCTTGGAGTTTTCCCCAGACAATTTGGGTGCTGTGAGCAACGAACAGGGTGAGCGTTTTCACCAGGACATTACAATTATAGAACGCGGGTATCAGGGCAAATACAGCCCTGGGATGATGGGCGATTACTGTTGGTTTCTTCAGAGAGAAACTTCAACTTCATATAAAAAGAAAGTCGCGTACCATGCATCACTTCAAATCGAAAAAATAACTATTTCAATGTTGTAATATTCTGCGACTGTATTGACGGTAAGAAAGAGTAAGCATGAGTAACCTACTGTGTGTATATATATTATAATATATATATATATATATATATATTATATATATATTGCTGCTATATAGTGTCCTTGTTTTTATGTTATATTCACTGTAATGTTTACTGTAATACATGTAAATGTAAGCATATATCGTACAATACACATATGGCTAACATTGAATGATGACGTCCTAAATTATTTTGGAAGCCATTTTCGTAATCATTATGCCAGAATTAGTAAAGAGGAAGTATTTTTGTTAGTGTTAAAGACAAATAGTTAAATTTTGTTGCACAGAGTTATGGAAACAATATTATATGTCTGTAGAAGCAATAATATTTTGTTGCTACTTACAGGCCACATATTATAGGAGTTAATGTAAATAAGAATAAAGAAGCCATAAAGAGTTGATTGTAACAAATCATGAGGCATAGATGGTATTGTTGCTGAACATTTGAAATATTAATGATAGAATCGTGCGTTTGTTAACTATGTGCTTTGCAGCTTTACTGATAGAGGGTGTTTTGATTGATACAATATTATCAGTTGTTTTAGTGCCAGTAATAAAAGATAACGGTAAAATCAATAATAAGGATAACTGTAGGCCAATTGTTTTGGCCAGCATTATGTCCAAGGTGTTTGAATACATAATAATAATTAATAGACTTAAATACTATCTGTATGCTAGTAATAGCCAACTTGGTTTAAAAAGGCAGCATGTGTGTGTGTGTATATATATATATATATTATATATATATGTATATATGTATCTATATATGTGTATATATATATGTGTGTGTGTATGTGTATATGTATGTATATGTATATATATATATGGGAATGAACTCAGAATGGTTCCCTGAGTTTTTTATGATACACACAGACCGTGCATGGAACAAGGAACTCTTCTGGGATAATTAAATCCACTATAGTCCGAATAAGTAATGGTAAATGACAACTACCATATTTTTTCTTTTCATGATGCAAGCCGACGTGGGCAAACGGGTCTCTCGCAAAGAGGTCCCATAAATATAGTTCCCTCACAGCTATCTGCAAAGCAGACAGGATCCAGCTTTGGGACATGGATCCTAGGGTTTAAAGCAGCCTAACCCCACTACATTAGAACATC
>JAJOZX010000678.1:0-2500 GCA_023014485.1 Bathynomus jamesi
TGTAATTTGTAGGATGGGCTATTTTATTAAGGGAGGGTTTGTTTCTATAGATGTACAAAGATTCTAAAATTCGGAGTTCTGTACGGTTATTGGATCTAGTTAAAATTTCAAACTGAGTTTTGTGAAGGGGATGGTCGTTTTCATTACTATGGTTTCTACTTGCGGATTGTGGAGGGCTACTTTTCAATTTTGTTTTAAGGTTTTAAGACTTAACTCACTGATGATGACAAAAGATTTGTCGAAACGTCTGATGTACAAATAAATGAAAATGTTTGCCGTTGTGTTGATCCTTCTTTTCATCTGTAAGCTCCGTTTCCCTAAGGAGAAGTCAATAGTTTTGATATTAACCCAGAGATATGGCCGATCGACATTGAACTATTACAGACAATGTGAAAGAGTCTATTTGAAACTGAACAAGGCTATTTGTGATGAGAGTTTCTTGTCTAAGTGCAAAAGTTATAATATTGTGCCTAATTTCCTTAGATTTAAACTTTATAATAAACGCCTCCATAACTCCAAACTATATAAATCATGGCAACATAAATTATTAAATTTGGAGCTTCAATCGAAAACTAAAACAGTGAGTTTTCTCAAGCTGAAATATAAGAATTCTCTGTTTGGTCTAAAATCTAGGGTGTCTTATATTGATTATCATTGTTTAGTTACTAAATTTCAAATGTTTGCCGTTGTGTTGATCCTTCTTTTCATCTGTAAGCTCCGTTTCCCTAAGGAGAAGTCAATAGTTTTGATATTAACCCAGAGATATGGCCGATCGACATTGAACTATTACAGACAATGTGAAAGAGTCTATTTGAAACTGAACAAGGCTATTTGTGATGAGAGTTTCTTGTCTAAGTGCAAAAGTTATAATATTGTGCCTAATTTCCTTAGATTTAAACTTTATAATAAACGCCTCCATAACTCCAAACTATATAAATCATGGCAACATAAATTATTAAATTTGGAGCTTCAATCGAAAACTAAAACAGTGAGTTTTCTCAAGCTGAAATATAAGAATTCTCTGTTTGGTCTAAATCTAGGGTGTCTTATATTGATTATCATTTTTAGTTACTAAATTTCAAACTTGCTGTGATAAAATTGTCAATAGACATAAAAGGATACATGCTGCCAAATTGGAAAAATTGGGAATCACTCAGTCGTTTTTTAATAATCCAGATGATTTTATTTTTAATTTCTCTAATAGATCTTTAAGTATTAGAGAAAGAAATATTGTCGTTAGGCTTAAATTTTGATCTACCTCATTATAAACTAAATTTTTATAAATTTTTCTCTGGCTTTGAAAATCTTCTCATGAATATTAAGAATTGTGAGATCCGTCCAAATTTCTCGTTTCATAACTTGGTAAAACAAGTGGAGAGCATCTCTTTTAAGAATTTTTATAATTTTAAACCCCATAAGGGGTTTTCTCCCCTCTTTAATAAGCAAGATTTTAAAATTCTTAATAATTTGAAAAAGGATAACTCTGTCATCATTACAAAACCGGATAAGCGTAAAGGAGTAGTGCTGATTGATTCAACAGTTTACATAAATAGAATGGAGACAATTTTGTCGGATACGTCTAAATTTAAAAGGGTAAAGAGAATGTTCTGTCTAAATTACTAAACTCGAAGATAAACTTAATAGGTGTTTGCGTAAATTAAAAAAGTAATATTATTGCTGACAATACATACAATTTTTTATTTGCTTCTGGTTCTAATCCAGGAATTCTATATGGTTTACCTAAAGTCCACAAGCCAAATTTCCCACTAAGACCTATTCTTTCGGCATGTGGTATATTCAATTATAATTTAGCCAAATTCTTCGTTCCCTTGCTTTCAAAACTCACCTTTAATGATTATTCTATTAACAACTCGTTTGATTTTGCTAAAGAGATAAAAGAGATCAATCATACCGATTCTCTTACTATGGCCAGTTTCGATGTCTCGTCATTGTTTACTAATGTCCCGTTAAAAGAAACATTAAATATCATACTAAATAAGTTATTCACTACTGATAATACTCTTATTAATGGCCTCACTCAGACTCAATTTAAAAACCTTCTCGAAATAGTGTGTTTTGATAATCTTTTCTTATTTAATAGCAACCTTTACAGCCAAATTGATGGGGTAGCTATGGGTTCCCCGTTAAGCCCAACACTAGCAAATGCATTTCTTTGCCATTACGAAGAAATTTGGTTGGAAAATTGTTCTAGTAGTTTTAAACCCATATATTACAGAAGATACGTGGATGACACTTTCTTAATATTTAACCATCCTTCACACGTAAAACTTTTTCTTGATTATCTTAATAAACAACATAGTAATATTAAGTACACGTGTGAAAACGAAACAAATAATAGTTTACCTTTCCTGGATGTTTTAGTTAAACGGGCCCATAATAAGTTCCATACTTCACTATTTCGGAAACAAACTTTTACTGGCTTGGGAACCAATTATTTAAGTTGTATGTTTTATAAATATAAGATTAGTGCTATAGTAAC